>JBCEWE010000096.1:72500-240000 GCA_039877035.1 Silurus lanzhouensis
TCAGGTTCTTGATAACAGGGTTCTACTGTAACTTTAAGCAGGACAAGCACAGAAGCCTTACAGTTTTATATTTGTTCTCCAAACGTTCATTTATGGAGATCATTAAGCAAATAAGTTCATTAGCAGAACCAAAAAAAACCTATGTTGTAGGGTTTACGTGGAGCCTTCAAGGTTCCTCTGTTGGAACAGTGTGTTCTTATTATTCGAAGGTGTTGATGTTCTAGCTGATGAGCAGTGAGAACGGAGAACCCTCAGTGACTTTGTGTTATGGTTCTTAATGTGTGTGTGTGTGTGTGTGTGTGTGTGTGTGTGTGTGTGTGTGTGTGTGTGTGTGTGTGTGTGTGTGTTGCAGTGTGTAATGAGGATTATCCATGTGAGGGAATGAGTCGACATGCCACCTTTGAGAACTTCGGCATGGCTTTCCTCACGCTTTTTCAAGTGTCCACGGGTGATAACTGGAACGGCATCATGAAGGTACCACAGGTTCTCGTAATATTACACAGTTTACAGTCTGATGATGGTTTACAGTCTGATGATGGTTTACAGTCTGATGATGGTTTACAGTCTGCACGTCTGAAACATGACCAGGAGCTAAAAATCCCAGCATATATTTTAGTTTCATTCTTTTCCATTCTCATGGGGTTTCAGGTTGGACGTGATCCTCTCATGTGCTAAAAACTATTTAATACTTTCTTCTGTAATAATCGAATAAAATAGATAAAGTGTATTTAATTATTTTATTTGAAAAAATTATTTAAAATATGTGTTTTATGACTTGATTATGATGGATATTTGTGTGTATCCCTGTGTGTGTGTGTGTGTGTGTGTGTGTGTGTGTGTGTGTGTGTCTGTGTGTGTGTGTGTGTGTGTGTGTGTGTGTGTGTGTGTGGGACGTGTAGGACACACTGCGCGAGTGCCCCCAAGGCGAGTATAACTGTAACCCCAGCCTGCAGTTTATCTCTCCGCTGTACTTCGTGAGCTTCGTGTTGACGGCGCAGTTCGTCCTCATCAACGTGGTGGTGGCCGTGTTAATGAAGCACCTTGATGACTCCAACAAGGAGGCACAGGAGGAGGCAGAGATGGATGCAGAGATCGAACTGGAGCTGGCACATGGTGCCCTTTGCTGCATGGGAGGACTGGCAGCAGGAGGAGTTGGAGTTGAAGCTGGGAAGAGAGGAGGAGAAGGAGAGAAGCCGGAAGGTGGAGGAGGTGGAGGAAGCTCTGGAGATGCAACACATTCACTCGGAGAGCATAAAAGCAACAGCTCCAAAAATCTGTACTCACCTGTACAGGTAGGACACAAACTGGAGGGATAGATGCATGGATGGATGGATGGATGGATGGATGGATGGATGGATGGATGGATGGATTGATGCATGGATGGAGTGGATAATGGTTTGATAAATTTTTAAATTGGATGGATGCATGGATGAATAGAGTAAATAATGTTAGATGTTTTGAATGGATGGATGGATGGATGGATGGATGGATGGATGGATGGATGAATGGATGGGTTGGTGAATGATTTCAGTGTATTTGGAAATGATAAATGGATGGATGGATGCACAGAATGACATGATGGATAAAGATATGATGGGAGGATATATGAAGTGGTAGATAATAAATAGCTGAGTGGTCAGAGTATGGATAGATAATCTCCTGGACAGAAATGGATGGATGGAGTGGTGAAAGAATGGAAATGAGTAAATGAAAAGATTGTTGGATAGATTTAGATTTGGATGATGGATGCATTGATAATAGGATGAAGGGATGAATGGATGGATTGATGGAAGGGTGGAGGGATGAATGGATGGATGGATTGATGGAATGGTGGACAGATGTACAGCTGAAAGAATGCAGAAAGTGATGAACGTGTGGATGGAGTTCTCATTCGTTCTGAGTCTTGCTTTATGTTTGTAGAATAAAATGGACATATGTACTGATGGATGGACAGATGTGCAGATATCTGGAGCATAAATGAGATGGATGGACAGATAAAGGAAAAGAGGAGTGGAGTGGAGAGCGTTAGAGCACTCGGGTCTGATCTGAAGCGTCTGTGTGTAAAAGCTCTGTGATTGCTGACGGATTCGTTTTTCTTTAAGCACAAAGACACGGGAGAGGAGTTTTTATTGGGACTTGACTTCTGTCACCATGGCAACAGTCCCATGTCAGCCCCGATGGCATGGACATGAACACACACACACACACACACACACACACACACACACGCGCGTTTTTAATGACGTTCAGGAGGACACACTGACCTGGAGAAAATAAAGTACCACACACCTACATAAGTAAGAGAAGCATGACAATAGTTGTGGCATGGACACACACACACACACACACACACACACACACACACACACACACACACACACACACACAGACACACACACACACACACAGTGAGTTAGTGTCAGGTAGCTGAAGCTATAATTGTTTTTCCGGGTCCATTTTTAGTCAGTGTGGTTATGTAAGTGAGAGCACAAGGAGAGCTGGAATCATAGAGCATGCAGTGTGTGTGTGTGTGTGTGTGTGTGTGTGTGTGTGTGTGTGTGTGTGTGTGTGTGTGTGTGTGTGTGTGTGTGAAAGCATGCATAAACTTGCCCATCACAGAAAATGGAAATCCGAGGTTCAGCTGCTGAAAGAATAGAGTTCATCATAAAAATGAAAATAAAACCGTAAAAACAAACAGCGGCGTCTTCACACTGGAGCGGAAACGAGGAAATGAGTTTGGGTTTAAAATAAAACCAGGCGATCAGCTGACAGACAGAGAGAGAAAAATAGCAAGAAACATAGAGGGACCAAGAGAAGAAGAAACTGTGAGATGGAGGGAGGAATAGACAGATGAGAAAGAGGTGTGTTTAGTGGCAGTGTGTTGGAATAGTGTGTAATAAAGTACGAGTGCGTAATCGTGTCAGGTTCACGTGATTGAAATAAAAAGGTCTCTTCCCCCACACTGCTCAGAAATAAACAGAAAATCCTTCTCCTCTTTAAAAGTCTGTACGTTGTGCGTCAGCGTTTCATCCGCCCTCAGACATTTAACGTTCTGCTTTCGTATATAAAAAACTAATCCTGAGGTGTGAGGAGACGCTCCTTTATCAGAACCTGCAGGATGTTCAGAGCCGAGTGAAGGAGGAGGGGATGAGTGAAGGAGAGTCAGCAGGAAAGAACAACAATGAAAGCCCCGGTGTCAGGGTCAGCTTCACACGACTTCTTGCCGATTTGGCGAGATGTTCCTTCAGCTCAGAGAAGTGGCTGTGGAATAAAACCACAAAGGCGCAGGGTTGGATCCGAGCGCTGATACGCTCCACACCATTATTGTAGTGGAAAATGATCTGGAGATATAAACTTAATTACACACTCTTTTACATGAAAGGATGATGCGTGTTTGATGATGATGATGATGATGATGATGATGAGGGCTGTGGGCGTGTCAGACGGAGGAAAAGAAAAGAAGTGGGAGGAGAGAGTCGAGACATTAAGTGCACATTCTGAAGCAATTAGTGTAAAGAACCCATTTTTAGCAGCGGCTCGGTACTGATGTTCTCACTGAGCGTTTCTTCATAACCCCAGGGCACGAGAAACTTTGCTCCTCCATCAGAGAGCACAAGAGGGAGGCTGTGATTTTTTGTAGAGAGATCATGACTTTGTTCTTCTCCCTCTGAAAGGTGCGTCACCGATTTCCAGCCAGAACTCTGGAGGAACTCTTTGTGAGAATCTCTATTGAATAATAAACAGATGAAGAAAGCGACACATTTCCCCTCACCCTCACAAACTGCACTTTATTTATTCCGAATTTAGTGCAAGAAATTCAGCCGAGTTACAGATCAAATCAGCAGCTTATTGACTGCATCTGTTTATTCATTTATTTGTAAATGTAACTGCTGCTAAATAAAATCTTTATTACTCAGAACTGAACTATATTTAATCCTGACTCTTCTCTTTCCACACCAACGTTTTTAATAATGGAGAGATGAATGAAGACACAGCAGCTTGTATTTCACACACATTATAGTCAAATGGCTTTTTCTCTCTCATAGATTAATATGAACTTGTGGTTGGAGGTCATTATTCGAGAGGGTTGAGGGCCTTGCTCAAGGGCCCAATAGTGGCAGTTTGTCTGTGCTGGGGCTTAAACCCACAACCTTCTGATCAGTAACCATTAGCCTTTATACACAGCTGCACAGACAGATAGACTGAACACAGATGGAGTCAGAATTAGGAAGAACTGAAGAACTAGGAAGAGATGGGCAGATAAAATGGGAGTATAAATAGATGGGTGAAAGGATGGACAGATGAATTATGAATTGGCTGTGAATGGAAAAGATGATAGGATAGGTGTATAGGTATGGATGCAAAAATATGATCTTGAAGTAACTGATGGAAAGAAAGTGCTTGATGAAAAGGATGGATGAAGATAATTATATTGAATGCACAGAAGGAAAGATATTGACTTGAATGAAAGGAAGGATTGATGTATTGAGGGCTGGAGACTTGAGCGAATGAATAAGGATGAATTGATTGGTGGGTAGATGGAAATTGGTGGATGGAGGGATGGAGGGATGGGGAGATTAACAAATAAACAATTTATTGACAAACTCACTTAAATGTTTCTACTGATGATAATGATGAATATTATTATTATTACTTTTATTGTTATTATTGTTGTTATTATTATTATTATTATTATTATTATTATTTATCAGCACACGTTCCACTCGGTCCAACAGGCTTCAGTACTAAAATGTAATCTGATTAATGCATTAAACAGAATCTAAGCAGCAGATTTCACAGTCACATCGAGTGATTATTTGTTAAATACATGTTTATTTATTTAGATTACGACATGTAGTGAAATGCTTTTTACGACTGTCCAACATGTAAATAGAAATCGAATGTAAATTATAAAAGTATAATAAAAGTGTAATGTATAACTATAAGGATATAATAATATGTATATAATGTAATCTATATGCAGGAGAATAAGGCAGAAAGAGATGTTTTGGAAGACATTGACTTTGTGTCCCAGTGTGATTGACACTAAAGTGAACAGGCTCTGAGAGCTGGACTGCAGAATCGCAGGTTATTGTGGTTATGAAATGTGTAAATGTTCCCAGACGGCTGCAGGAAGTGTCGCTCTGCAGGTCTGCAGGTTTGTGCTGAACGCCGTGTTTATGCCTTTGGAGCAATGACATCGTGTCCTGCTTTAAACGCCTCGTTTGCATCTAATTGCTTTTGGGTGTAGACGCTCGTCTCGGTGTCGTTAACGAGACGCCCGTGATGTAATAAACACAGCCATCAGGGGAAATAATAGAGCGTTTGATTAATCCCTGATGGGGAACATGATGGAAATTCAGTTCCGGTGTGGAACAGATGATTTCTGCGACTCGTTCTGCTGAGCCTTTGTTCTGGTCAGATGGTTAATGTTTCTGGATCAGTGACGAAGTTCAGCCTCAGAAGCCCAAAGTAACGTTTTTCATGTGAAATACTCACACACTCAGCTCGATATAAAACCAAAACCTATTGATGGATGGATGAAAAAATGAGAATTGAGGAAATAGATGAATAATTGCAGGCACATATGTATGGATGTATGGATGGAAGGACGAGTGGATAGTTGATAAATGTATGGAATTTAAATAATGACTGCTGTATGTAAGGGATGGATGGATGGATGGATGGACATGATGTGACAATTTCCAGAAAGAGAAAAAAGGACAGATGGAGGGACCATGCAATGAACCACTGAGGACCTCATGTTCTATCAATCCACATGTGTGTGAAACATCTGTTTATTGAGTGTCTATGGATTAACAGTAAATTATAAATGTCCCATTTGTGTCTGTATGGTCTAACACCTACTCATCACTGACTATTGGATGTGTGTGTGTGTGTGTGTGTGTGTGTGTGTGTGTGTGTGTGTGTGTGTGTGTGTGTGTGTGTCAGGAGAACATATGGCTGGACAGCGTGTCTCTGCTCATTAAAGACACGTTTGATGGAGAGATGTTATTGATTGACAAGCTCTCAGGCTCCGTCTTCCATCACTACTCATCTCCATCATGTAAAGACTGCAAGAGTCACCCTGAGGAGGTAGAGACTCGTCCTCCACAACACACACCATTCTCATACTGCACATTAGTAAAAATAACACACCGTACACACTAATGTTTCATGATGAACACACAGCAGATCCACATGGCTGAGCTGGAGCGAATGTCTCTGAGATCAGAGCGAATCTCAGACAGATCTTCCTCACCAGTGCGCTCTGATGACCTTGCCCTGGACGAGCAGAACCTTTATCAGGTGAGCATCGCTGTGGAATATTAATAGTCTGGTCTTACAGAAACACTTTCTACAGAGGTTTGTTTATTTTATACAGTGATGTGTGATGTGTTTCGGCAGGTGTGTAAAAATACTGTCAAAAACCCTAAATGTTCAGTTTATTTAAATTTTCTCAGTTTCAGATAGATAGATAGATAGATAGATAGATAGATAGATAGATAGATAGATAGATAGATAGATAGATGGATGGATGGATGGATGGCACTTTGTTTTAATTATGTAATGATTTTTATTTAATACACAAAAATAAAAAATGCACTGTGTATACACACACATATACACATATAGATGCACACATATATATATATATATTAGATTAGATCTTAGAATAATTCATTAATTAGATCTTAATTCAACCAAGGATGTATTTTTATATTAGTATTTGGAGTTTTCTGCAGTTAGATTAGTTTTAAAACTGTTAGAACTCTAAAGCAGAATGAAGATTTTGCATTAACTGAATATCTTTGGCTCATATTTGAGCTCTGAAATGAAGCAGTCGAGTAAAAGGGCTGTGGTTAAAACAGAATTTATCTGCGCTCCATCTCAGTCTCTAACTGTAAAGTGTGTAACTCTCCAGGCAGACAGAGATGTGTGTATTTCTTCTCAATTTGCAGTTGTGAGATGTTGAACTCTCCATATGCTTGACGCTCAGTGTGTACTTTTACAAAACAGTCTTTAATGAAGCCTCTTATGGGAAGGATTCAGCATCTGTTGTGTATGAAATGAGGGACAGAGCGTTACCTAGAGCTGTGCACTTCTCTGTGGAAGAGCCTGGCAGCTCTGTGGCAGCCATTTTATACACTGCTGTAAATCGTTTAAATCTCCCTCGCCATCGAGTTTTTAATGAACCCTAATCAGTGAAAATGACCGTGGACTCCTGCTAACGAGCCAGAAGACCATAGAAAAGTCATGCAGATGGAGACAGTGGGTCCTGGACCAGTTTCCTCCCCGATTTCACAGGTTTCAGGCTCAGCGTGTAGAACAAGAGGAAGTCTAGAGACATCATCATTTTTAAACGTCTGGTTAGAATTTGTCCATGAATACAGTTATCCAATAAGAGATTAGTGTAGTGTCTGAATTTAATACTGAGTTCATTTTAAAACCAGACTCTGATCTGATGGAAGTGAAAAGCTGTAATGAAGCCATGATGTGATTTGTGAATGCTGTGTAGATGGAGAAAAGCTCGGAGGAGGCAGCAGGGGGTGAAGAAGCAGCCAGAGCCAAAGACGGAGGTCACAGATGGATCCGGAAGCCTTACACAGCGAACCGCCACAGCATCGGTAACGATTGTGCGTCACACGAGGGTTTGATGAGCTTTAGGAAGGGTTTATTTCACTAGTGTTGGGCTAAAATGGAATTATGGAGACTTAGTTACATTAATGAATTTGTCATTATTCCTTGCGCTCTGTTTGATTTTATATTAACGAACATCATCAGCTGCATTCGTTAACATTAATAAAGCAAAACACCCCAATCATCTGTTATGGTAGAACGTGTGTCAATTAGTGTTTAATAAACTGATAAACTAACTAACAGAGCCAAAACCACACCAACCGCAACTAACAGACAATTCTGATTGGTCAGAAGGAGTTGATTAGTTCTCTAAAAGAATAATGTGCCCTTATTTAGTTACAGAAAATGCAATCATTTGCAGTGTTGTAAATAAAATGGATCACATTACGACATGTTATAGAAAATGTATAATTTTTTCCATAGAAACACAGCATTCTATCATTTTTAACACTACCTGCCTGGTCATTTCTGCAGGTGGGACTCTGTGCAGCAGCAGCAGCAGTAGGAATGATGGGGGTATTGAGAGTGATTCCTCCACTGTCTTCCATCTTCCTGCTGAGTTTTTCCATCCAGCAGCAGCAGTGCTCCCGGCCCCCCCGAGGGCTCGCCTGGGTCACAAACCCCAAGGCCTGAGGCTGACCTCTCCAGCATCCTGGGCCTCTCTTCGCTCGCCTGGGGCCAACCTTGAACTTCTCACTGCACAGGTGGTGTGTGCTGCTGCCCTCAGCAGATGGCATTAGCTGTTTTGACAGTTTCGGTTTAGTGACACAAGTGTCATTTTAAATTGATCTGACGTGAGAGCTGTCATAATATTTAAAATCACGCGACTTGCATCACATGGTCGTTTGTTCTAAGTGTGCTCTATCAGGGATCTGTCTGGTGACATCTCAGCTCAGGGGCTAAGATTTTACTGGGAAGTGGAAAGTCACTACAGCCATGGCTGAGACCAAGTTGGACCAAGTACAGCTTGGGAGGCAAAAGCCATGGATGGAGCCTTTACCATGAATAAGCCTGGAGCTGAATAGACCCTGAATAGGATTATGGATGGTTCTGGTGGATTTTGAGGTTCATTTGAGATAAAGAAAGTTGTGAATGATGCTGGAATGTTGACTAAAGGGTGGTTCAGTGCAGGCTGAGGTTGAAGGGGTTGATTTCATTGGCTGGAGCCACAATGGAGATTGAACTGGTAGTCTTAATGGTAGTTGATAAGGTTATTGTGTCACTGGAAGGCTGCAGAGTTGTTAGGACTTAAAACCGTTTGCAACACAGGAATAATATACAGCTGGTGACAGTGGGATTTGCATGAGAAGGTAAATACTGGGGTCCATAGATATGCAGTTCAGCCAGTATATGTGTTTAACAACAGAGTTTATAGATGCTTGGACTGCAGTCAATTCAACAATCAGTAGATGATAAAGAAGCTTTAAGCCTGGTCGTCAGCAGAAAGGGACTGAAAGGCCAGTACCGTGTATCCACTGCCTTCTATAGAATTAACTTTCACCAGAGAGCTTTAGTGTGTTACAGACCTGCAGCTCTGACAGCCTCCTGACTAACTGCTGAAAGAACAAATAAATCTGTAGAGCTTCTAAAACCTGCTGTGAAAATAGAAACAAAATGTTCTTAATAGCTGCAACCACTATAGTATTTACGGTAGGCCTGTTTGGTAGGGTGAGTAGGTAGTTCCCAGCCTCAGGGTTTTTATGAATGGCATGGCAATCGCTAGTGATGGGTTGGAGAACGGTTGTCATAGCTGGTGCTAGAAGCTTGCTCACTGTTTTAAATGACTATTTAAGTATGATGTACAGTATTGCACATTTGCACATGATGAATTTGCGGTGCCAAACCCCTCCGGTATCAACTTTTTGTTGATTGGGATGGACAAATCGTTGCTTGTCATAGATAGGCTTTACATAATCGTAGTTTTTGCCTACTTAGTAACAGTACATTATTTTCATTTTCTCTAATTCCTCAGCACGCGTCCCACAGCGACTCGTCCCTGGCTACAGGAAGCTCAGAGGGAAGTCTTCAGACCACTATGGAGGAAGGGCTTAGCTTCAGTGTCTCGTTGTCACAGGAGCCCAGCAGAGGACTTTCCACAGAGACACTGAGACCAGCCTATGACCCTTATGCTAACAGAGGGGTCCAGAGTAGCTGTAGCCAGGGTTCTGTAGAGCCCTTAAACAGTTCCACCAAGGCCAGCAACAGCGAACAGTTAACAGAAACACTGAGCAGCCATTCTTTAACATCACTGCTCTCGCCAAGCTCTCTGGTGCCCCTGCTGGTCAAGAAAAGCAACAGCACTGGAAGTTTGGCGTGGGAGAAAGGGGGAAAAGAAAGCAAAGGGGGAAAGGAAGGATCAGAAGAAGTACACCTGCTAGATCTTCGAGTTAAGGGAAAGGACCAGGAGGAAGCGTCAGGATTTCAGGAAGAATGTACGAGTCAAGTAAGAGTGGCAGGTTTGAGAAAAAACAGATGAAACACACTTTTTTGGCGATCCAATTTAAACAGTCTGCAACTTTTCCGCTGCGTGTTTTTGTTGCATTTTTCTGCGCAGAGACGTGCAAAGTTTAACACGTGACGTTCCATGTTAAGAACAAAAAAAATACAAATCCTGATCTAGCACTCTCCCTCTCATTTGATCCGTGGCCTGGTCCTGTTTTCTATTTTGTTCACAAGAGAGGGATGTAGACGAGCTGGATCCTTCCGGAAATGCACGTCTGACCCTCCAGGGCAAAAGATGGAGAGGACAAGACTCTACACAATCACCACCAAATCCTAAATCCTGATGGTCGAGGGAGTTTACATCAGGATGTCTAAATGCAAGTGCAGTAGGATGTAGCGGTTTTGTTTGTAAATTAAATGAGTTGCAAAACAAACAAAAAAAAGACATTTAAAGTCTACAGAGATATTGCAAGAACTTTTGCATCTTGTAGAAAAGGGCATGTAGCCGGGGAAAAAGAGGGCTGAAAAAAATTCAAGCTATATTTAGCTGCATTGTGCACACAAAGTAAATGCTTGCATGCGTCTGTGTGTGTGTGTGTGTGTGTGTGTGTGTGTGTGTGTGTGTGTGTGTGTGTGTGTGTGTGTGTGTGTGTGTGATTGAACCACATTGCATTCTCTGCGTTTTGCAGAATGCAAAGAGAGGCTGAGGGGAGAGACCAGGTTCAAAGAAAAAAAAGAAGAAAATATCACGGCTGTCGAAGAAAAGGAGGGATATTAATATTTTGCATGACAGCATCTCTTTAGAGACGACTTGAAATTCACCCACACATACAGATCCGTATGATGATGTCAATGCAGGACGAAAGCGTGTGATTTTTACTGAGATATTTTTTTATAAACAGGTCAGCGCTGATGTAAAGGAGGGAAGTACGTGTGTTATTGTTGCCTTGTCCTCCTCCCAGCCCTCCTGTATCTCCGTCTGATTTCAACTCTTACCTGCAAATGACTTCCAGTTTTCTAACTTTTGGATTATTTTTTTTTTGTATGTGGTAAGAAAGAGACAAAGCAAAAAAAAGAAAAAAAAAGGAGAGTTGCTTTGGAATATTTGTTGGCAAGAAGCGAAGAAGGACTAAGCAGCTCTTCAATCACACATGCAGCAGAAACATCACGAAGCAGCTGCACCTGAGCGGAACGAGAAAAGTGTTACAGATACAGCGAGAGCTTTCATTTCAGTGTCATATGAATTAACTAGGTTTATTAGATTTGCAACAGATCCAATTATTTAAGCAGCACTCTTCTCTGGCATGGTTGGTTACTCGACCGCAGAAGGATGCATTATTATTATTATTATTATTATTATTATTATTATTAGTTGCACTCATTCTCCCTGTCGTTTGCAACCAGTCATTTGGCAAAAAAATCTAACAAACAAAACAACAACAGCAGAAAAAAATAAAAACCAGGGAACATCTTTTAAACCTATAAATATGGCACTCGAAATACTCCAGAGGAGATGGTGTTTTAGTCTAGTCCTACTGTAGAACTTAGTCTCCTGATGTGTGTTTTTTTCTGTTTCTAGAATTCAGGTGAAAATTGTTTGGCTTGACCTGTTGACCATGTTCTTTTCTTTTTCGATCAGTAGTGGTTGTCTGTCTATAACGTGGCGATGTCATCCAGTGACCACTGTACAGTATATCAATGGTGTTGTGGTTTTAGTCAAGACTACACTAGTTCCTGTCACAGTGCTCGACACGGTGTTAGCTTTAGGTTTAAAGTGTTAGGTTCAACAACAAAAAAAAAAAAAAAAAAAAAAAAAAAAGAACTCACATTTGAAAGGGCTTTCTCACTTTCCAAGCCTGTCTTGGAGACCTGAAGACAAATCTGCCGTCAGTGGACCAGACAACAAACAGGAACCTGAACATACAGCAATAAAGCGTAGCGTTGTGTTTGCCCTGCGTCTAAACATGTTTAAATATAATGTTATTTCAATATAATCGAATAGTGCACATAGTGAACATGATTTTGGGGGCACCGTTTCTCATTACTTGATAGGGTGAAAAGAGGTCGTTTAGAACTCAGGGCCTTGGAACATACCACTAAAGAGAATGAGACCTGGATCTTCAGACAGGAGTGAAGGAAGGGATTCTTTTCGTAAGCTTACGTAAACGCATCGTGAACATGGCACAACACTTTGAGTGCTGACTGTCTCCATTTGAACGTGTCTCGTGCTGTTACACTCCAGAGCAGTGGGGCTTAAGAATCTTTATAAGAACATTAGATTACAGATGTGCACGTGACCAATTCTGAACAATCAAAGGAATTCAGAGCAATTCCAGCTGTTCCTCTGAACACGCGTCCCCAATTCAACTGTAGCGTTTACTCTCATATACGCCTCTGATGAATCCCATCACCTCTTAAAGGAATCCTCATCAATTCTGTGATCTGATGTGATGTCACCGACTAATGCCACCAGCGCCACCTGCAGGGATCGATTGTTCATAGCTGCTGGCATTATTTTCTCAGCTGTTGTTTTTTCTTTCCCAAAATATAAATAGAGCATTTACTCCACAGAGCCCCAGACACAGATCAAGCAGTTACTGTGGGTGAAAAACTTTCATACAAGCACAACTCTGCATCAAGACACGTCTTAAAGCCCTGCAATGGTCAGAAACGAATAAACAGATGTTCGATATGTGACCTTTTTTGATTACAGGAATATTATTCTACTCAAATAGTTACCAGGAAACGTGCACAGATCCCACTGAACTGTATTCGAGTGTCATGTCATGTTTATGAAGGCTTATGTAGGTTTAATATTTAACAGTGTGGAGTATTAGACGAGGTCTTATTGAGCACTCGAAGCCAGACGGACTCGCCACTGTACCACTACTGAGCTTGAACGTATGTACTTATATCTCTGTATATTGATCTGCATGTGTGCTATGCTACCAATGATGATGAAACCTTCATGCACAGTTTTCCAGTCTTTTTTTAGGGGTGAGAAAGATTTATTTCCATTTTGGACGCACTCGTTTTTTTTTTTTCTTTTCACACCCTAAAAGTCTTCCTTGAGTTGTTCGGAGCTGAAGCAGTGTTGCTGTGTGAGTCTACATTAAGAGGTGGTGGTGTTTTGGGTTTTTAAAATCGATTTATTGCACATGTCCAGTGATCATCACATGTAACAGTCACGTCTGTTCTGAATCTGTTCCTCTTCACCCAGAACTCGTTCAGCACTTATTTATTCAAAGCTTCCTCTTCTTATTACCTCTCAATCTTTCGGCTATTTCTTCCCCACTTCATATATATATATATATATATATATATACATATATATGAATATTCATGAGTTCCTGTTCTCATTAAACACTCACTCTTTCTGTTAATTGGATGTTATTTGTTTCTTATTTATTCCATATTTGGTCAGAGCTTCCTGATCTTTCTTATTTAAGCTCTTTTGTCTCTGTTCTGCTCATTGTGAAGTTTTTCATATTGCTATAGAAATTTTTTTTCTCTAGTTTTCTACTTCCTGGTCTCTGTCGATGTTTTTTCACCCTGATTTCTGATCCTTGTTTTATTTCCCAGCCTGTGTTTTGACTCCTGCCTGGTGTAACCCACTACGATTACTGGAATAGCCCAAATAAACACAACTCGAATTCTTTGCACTTGTCTCCTGCACTTCACTTTCACACTGACGTGTCTGGTGATTCCAACTCTACCGTGTCCTATACTGTTGTTACGCTCATGTTCTTTCAGGAGCAGAACCCAAACAGAACCAGGGCAAACCTGGCAGAAGTAAAGAGCTGCGTTTGAAGACCCGGTTAGCGAGACACTTCTCGATTCTGTGGATTCTGTTTACAGGCTTCTTAAAGGTTTATTCGATCATTAGGGTTTTTTTGTAGTTCCTAAAAAAGGAATTATTTCTCCACAAGGAACCCTTTTTCAATGTGGGCAACACATTAAACCAGGTTAAATATCAGCTGAAAAAATATCTATAAAATCCACTGTGAGACTAAAGCGAGCTCGTAACAGTCTAATTATCACCACATTTTGATCTTTTTCCTGCCCTGCTGTAATGAGATTTATGAACACAACATGCTAATCTACTAATTCCTGAGATAATTAGCCTTAGATTCCGTTAAATAGACCTGGTGTAGATCAGACTGAAGGATAATTAGTGTTTTGAATTCTTTTTTTTTTCTTTAATTGAAAATGAGTTTGGCTTGAGGATGTAATCATACGGGGACTGAATACAATTAAAACATCAATGTGAAACATCTCAGCACATGACATTCCTGTTATCCTGTCCACAAACAAGTACAAATATTTTTATACATATTTCTATTTTCAATTAAAAATTTATATTAAAGCCTTCACACCTGACATTTACCAAAGAATGCATCACCACACCACACACACACACACACACACACACACACACACACACACACATTGACGCTCACTGACCTGAGTACTGTTCAGAAGATGACCAGAACCTGACATGCTGCCGGGGGAGAATCGTTTCAGATCCACAATGATTCATTTATCTAGGAATCAGGAATCTGAACAGGAATAAAATGAAAGGAGCAGCATCATGAGGATGTAAGAGTTTAACAATATGGAGATTTTGAGCACTTTAGAGATTTAGAGTGGAACATGAAAACGTGTTTGGGGCGAAAAAGAAGATCCTTCATTTCTTCAAATCCTTCAAATACAGTGAACAAAAACCTAAAGGTTAGAATCATCAAAAAAAAAGTCAATGTTGCTCCAATTTTTATGCCAATCATAAAAAAATGATCTAAGCATGAGGCATGGAAGCATGGAAACATCTCATTTCTGTGTTCGTTTTCTCTTAAATCTCCAGAATAAATGCCATTTCAGCATCACTACAGCTCCACAGAGTGATACACTTACTGTAGAACAGTGCATTCACCGTGCATTCACAGTGCTTTCGCCTTCTTGCCCCTAGAGTTTACCTGGAAGTGGATCGAGACACTTACCCTCAGACGCTCTGAGACCTGCGTGTGACTGTTTTTTTCTCACCTGAGTGAAGAACCACACAAGAAGGAGAACGCACTTGAAATTGAAGCACTTGAGCAGCTCTTGGTCCACTTCTGGTTCTGGCAGAACTTTGGTTGCTGTCTTTCCTGGTGGTTTGGGAATCTATTTTCAGCTTCACACGTCTCTCGTTTAGCTTTTTTACTTCCCTGAAAGACCTGCGGTGTAAAAACAAATCAAATGAATCAAGAGAAACAATTTCATGAGTTAGTGATCCAGACCTGGAGTAACAGGTGTGAAAGTGCTCTGGTGTGTGTATCTCAGTAGGATTAGCTGCAGTGTGTGTGCTATAAACAGTGAGTGTGAGATGATCATTAGATAGAAAGTGTCGTGTCTCCGGTGTCTGTACCAGAACCGATTCTTTAGTCCTACAGCTTAATGAACGTTTCATAGGCTGGAGGTTTCTTTCAGCGCTCTGGTTATGCTCGGGGTCGTGTACAGAGTCGTCTCTCTGCGCTAATGCTTTAAAGATAAATTAGAACCCTCAGAGCTTCTCCTTCAGGACTCGTAGGCTGCATTGTTTTTGTTCTCTAAAAGAACAGAATGAGAATTTAATCAGCTCCCTGTGGTCCCTGAGATCCAGGTGATTATGCTAATTTGCAGTGACGGCTATCATCATCGCCTGGAGGCAGAAAAACGCTGTCTCGACTCGCCCTATCTATCATTACTCACGTCTCAGAAACACACACCGCTCCGTCTGGATGAGGCCCAAACACCACAGTGTGTAGAATAAAAACATGAACCATATATAGCACCTTTTAAATGTTTTTTAACTACAACTCAGAGATTCACAGCATGAAATTATAAACCAAAGACCGTCAAAGGAAACTACAAAAAACAACTGTAGTTACTATTAAAATTATAACCAAAAATGTACATTTAATTTAAAAAATTAAAATTTTACATTACTTTAACATAACAATCATTTGAAAGTAATGTGGCAGAAAATCCAAGTAATAATAAGTAAGTAATAAAAGATATAAATATATCTGCAGTTTTAAAGTTTGAGTTGCAGGTGGGCGTGGCTACTTTACTGCTGCAAACAAACATGCAGTGTTTTACTTTGGTAATAAAAACCCTCAATTTCCTAATGAACTGTTACATAATCCTGAAAATGCGTTTCTGCCCTTTAGAAGATTGTGTGCAGAACCTCTTCAACAAAAGAGAAGAACTCCATTATCTAAGAGGTTTGAGCTCGAACATGTCAGATGTTTAACGTTGATCTTTTAGGTTCTTTGTGCAGTGTTGGAAAAGGTTTCTTTGGATAATGAAGTTTTCCCATGCTGTTAGAGAAGGAGATGTATGGTGGTAGACTGTTATGCAGAGTTTACCGTTTCTGCCAGAGGGAGAATTGAATCCCTCTTTACAGATGCATCATGGGATATCCAGTGTAGCAGAAACAGCATTGACTTTAATAGAGACTAAAAATGAGCAAAATGAGAAACGACTTTGTGGAACACGGTTTATGAACTCGAGGTATTTGTGCTGTTATTAGCTGCCCTGAGGGTGAAGTTCTCCTATACAGTCATGTGAAATCAACTTCCTGTTCCTCTACAGACTCATCCACCTTACACACACACACACACACACACACACACACACACACACACACACACACACACACACAGGCCCTGCCTTAGAGCAAAAACATCCACCCAGAATGAAACCTTTATCAAACAAACTAACAAATAAATATTAATTGAAAGTAAACATCGTAATTTGAGGTGAAATGTAACATTATTATTGTTTTGAAGCTTTTATATTTAAATTAAAGGTTATTTTCTTCTTTAGAAGTTTAGAACATGATCATTTTGTTCATTTTATTATTAATTTTTATATGAGATAATCTCACTCAGATAAATCTGATCACAGGCTTTAGCTTTGGAGTTTCCATCATCATCTCTGATCTCCTCAGCAGCTTTTCTCCTCCTCAGGTTCCTAGTGCTGTTCCTCACACTGCACTTATATATCTATCATAGCCAATTAGAGACAGTCGAGCTGTGGAGCGGTAAGGGCCGTGTGTCTCGGTATCGACGCGGTTGCCATGTCGAGGGACTCGGGAAGACGTTTATCGACGTCTGACTGCGGCTTTGTGCTACGTTTCCTTTCCTACAAATTCTGCAGAGGTTTTCGCTTTACACACGTCACGGCTTTGTAACGAGCTGAACAGACACACAGCAGGAGAGACTGATGCATGAACACACACATGCAGTTTGTGGCTGAAAATAGGTTTTGTCCGGTCAGCACACGCTCCAGGTAGCTTCCTCGCTTCCAGAAGAACCCTGAGGACACCAGCTTATTTCCATGCACGTTTTCACTGAAAAAAGAAAGAAGACAGAATCGCATGCCTGAAGCCTCAAGTGTCCACACAAATTCAATTTCCTGTCATGCTGTAGGTGTGACCCTCAGGATTCAGAGTGTGTTTACGAGCTCATTTGGAGCAACGCAGACTGGAATAAAACCCACGTCTCAGCACATCTGCTGAACACCATCTCAATCAGAATGCCTGCAATCTTCAGAGCTCTCGCTCCTGCATCATTTCAGCACGCGCTTTGTTTCTCTGCACTACAATGCGGTAATGTGTGTAAAAGCATTTGCTTTATCCTCCTGAGAAACTGCACCTATTTCCTCTCACCTGCCTGTTAAACACTTCAAGACCCAGAATGAAAAATAACCTCCATCTAAAAACACAGATTTTGAGTTTATATCAACACTGTGATTTGGGTTGCAGGAGAAACTGAAACAGACTCTGTAAGATCACAGCTGCTTCTTTCTTCAACTACTCTTTCTGTTCCCACCAATAGTTTTTCCTTTCGACAGCAGTGGGCGGGACGAACTGGTTTGACTGTAACTGCAGATATCATTGGCTTATTAAGTTTAATATTCTGATTGCCTGCCACTGTGACAGAGCCTTCACCAGGTGTTACTAAAGAGGAAGAACTTTACCAGATTACGAGCCTTCACATCAGTGTGATACGAATCGTTACCTGGAGGTTCTTACTTTTATATAATATACAGATCAATTGAACCGATGTTACTAATACTCAGTGTCAATACTCGATTGTGATTGGCTGGATGGAGTTTATGTGTGAATAGTAGGTTGTGATTGCCTGGAAGGAGTTCAGGTGTGAGTAGTGGACTGTGATTGGCTGGAAAAAGTTTAGGTGTGTGTGAGTAGTGGATTGTGATTGGCTGAAAAATGTTTAGGTGTGAGTAGTGGATTGTGATTGGCTGGAAGGAGTTCATGTGTGAATAGTAGAAGTTCCAATGAAGGAACTGATTCAGGTAGAGGATTATAATTAGAGGTCTAAATATAAGTTTTGTGTTCCAGCAGAGTAAAAATGCATTATGTAATAACTGACATTGTAGAATCCTGAAAAACGAAATTCAGTACATCAGAATTGAAGTTATGATGTCTAATGTTAATTATTAAAGTGTTTTTTTTTTATATAAGAGGAATAAATCACTTTGGGGTGACTTTTTGTACAAAAATAATCAGCCTTATATAACTAATAAAGTATTTTACTTTACTAACGGTAACACACACAGTGTTTATTCACTGGTTTTTGTGACTATTTCTGCATCGTATCGTTTATTTAGCCGAGTGTAAAGGACCAGTGAAACTATATCAGAAACCCAGAAGGAAAGTGGAGTTAAAAACGCAGAGCAATTTCGTCTCGCTTTAAATCTGGGCTTGAAGGCACACAGATCAGTAGCAGAAGCTGCAGGCGTCACCAATGGAGTGTCAAATGGAATAGAATTAACCGCTGTGTGAGCAAACTGAGGATAAAACAGAAGGAGTGAAGAGAAATAGGGAGGAAAATAAACGCACCTCACTGAGAAAGAAAATAAATCCTATTAGATTCGGTGATGCAGAGACGGCGGAATTTATAAATAAAATAAAGTCCGAGAATATAAACACTCCTTCAACCATCATGTCATGAGCTCTAATAGATATGAGCATGATCTCCGCTCCTCTGTTTCTCCAGTCTTTTAGTTGTACTTCCTACCAGTTTACGCTCAATGTGTGATGCACCAACGCTGTGGAATTCTTTCCCCACTGAGATCAGACAGTCCGAGTCTTTTACTGTTTGTGAATCTGCTGTTAAAACTCACTTCAAGCACAGCTTTTATGTGATCTTTTTATTCTGTGATGTTTATTTCTTCTTCTATGCTTGGAAATGACTTTGAGATGTTACTTTTAAAGGCGATATATAAAATAAAGATTATTTTTATCATATCACATGTGAGGAATAACACACACATCAGGCTTAAAAACAATCCACATAGAGACAGTGAGATAAAGCAGAGTTACAGTTACAGCTGTTCCTCTAAAAGCATGACCCCAAAAGTTTTACTTTTCAAATACCACAGCAATTGATTACAATTTATTAATTATTAAACAGAACATATATTTTTTTTATACAATTACAGTTATCCATACATTAACACATCCATTCTGTTTCAGTTCTCATTTATTTATAAATCAGCCTGGTTTCCTCATCAAATACCAAACAACAAACATTTATACACAATATCATGCTCAGAAACATGTACAACACACACACACACACACACACACACACACACACACACACACACACACACACACACACACACACACAGAGAGAGAGGAAAGATCTTTACCTACTTGTAGAAAGCTATTAAAACTCTTGTACAAACACACCAAAAATATGACAATGTCACAAAAGCAAAGGATTCCAGACCTCCAGTGCATCACTGACCCTCAAGCGTTTACCAAAATCCAATTATGGCCTACATGCAGGATATATGCAGATTTCCTAAACGTACCATTAGTTATTACTCTTAGCAAAAGCTTTGTACAGCAATACTGTACTAATGAATGCAGCACACAAAGTGGTCAAACTTCTTACACATCTGTTCCATGAAACCCGAGTGCAAGAACAAGCTAAGCTAAGAGTGTGTGTGTGTGTGTGTGTGTGTGTGTGTGTGTGTGTGTGTGTGTGTAATGAAGCAAATACCGATGTGATACACCTATTGTGATCCGATTTCAAATTGATTCAACGTTAAAATATGATTTAATGTAATAGGATGCATTGGAAAAAAGCTCACTTTTATTTCTTTGGTTCAGATCTTCAATTTTCTGATGTGCATCAATTTACTTTTTTTTGTTTGTTTTGTCTTTACAAAGGCCTGTTTGTGAAAAAGCTGAAATAAAAGCAGAGGTTCTTTTTCCATTGTGTCTGCAGGAAGTTACAGCTCTGCCTCTGCCATGTTAATCTGTGTTCTATGTGACTCTCAGGACACGCCTCCGTCTCCGTGGTGGTGTGATACGTCATGTTTACGTAGCAGAAATGTTCAAAACGATGCACGCGCCACGAGAGATCCAGTGTCAGGGTCCGACTTTCACACTTTTGGTTGTTGCTGCACTTTGGTGACGCTCCCTAAATATGTCGCCCCCCCCCTCAGAGTAGCACAAATTGCTTGTTGGATTAAAATCGTGTAGCAGATTTGGGCATTATTTTGATATGAAGCTTTAGCGCAACACACACACACACACACACACACACACACACACACACGCTTCAGTCCCACTAACATGTGAAGTTCAGCACAGGGACTGTTTCTAGTCTTGCAGACTCTTTATAAAGGGGTGAGTTTCTTTCCTTGTTTGTTTGTTTGTGTGTTTGTTGCTTTAGTGCGATGCAGTCACACTTTCCGTCATTGTGACAGTTACTAATCCCCTGAATCACTCAGTAACCTGTAGGAAGCTTTTCTTTAGTACTGATGAGTAGGTCATACACCATTACTTTGGGTTTTAACAAATCTTTAAAATGACTCAGAAGAACCGAGTCATTTTATACTGAATACGCACGAGCAAAGCATCGAAACATTAAGTACAGGAAGAGAATCGAGCAGATGAATCGACTCCTCTGGTCCGAGTCGTTCATTATTTTGAGTCCCATAGACACTTTTTTTTTTTTTCACTACACAATAGATCAGGGTTTTTAGTCCGAATCTTGACATTATTGTTACAATAATTATTTTACGTGAAAAAAAGAACAAAATACATGGACAAGAAGATATGAGGTGAAGCCACTCATTGTGTTTATTATCATTTGTCTTTGGCTCCATTGTCATATTTTCATTATTAGAACTATAGTTGAAGTTGTTGTATGTCGACGTGCCGAGAGATCTGATTATTGATTATGTAACATTTTATTTTGATCATTTTATTTTTATCTGATCAAAGGAACGAAATGAACTAAATGACTCAAAGATTCGTTCATTTTGATGAACCGACTCACTACTGTTCACGCGCACGCAATTAAAGCGCATTAAGATCAGCTGATCAGCCCAAGCCGTGATTTGATTGATCTGTACTTCAATTTCACATTTATCCGTCTTGAGTTATCAATCAGATCATATGAGAGCTGAGATGGGAATGTGTGTATAAATGTGTAAAGTCGACAATTTTCCTAAAACACACACATGTTTTATTTTTCACAGCAACTTGCAATATTTTTTTATTAATTAAAACATACATCTTAATCTTTTAGAGTTGCATTAATAGTTCATGGAAGTTTATTTCCTGACTTCCACAGTATCTGCTATAAGCTCTCGCTGCTGTTTCAGGATAAAAGATGTCGCTTGTCACCGTGAAACTGTAAAGAAGTCATTCAGGACTCATTCTCTTTCTTCCTTAATTGTTACAGAAACACATTAAAATGATCTTCACCTTCCAATCAAAACACTGCTCTAAATAATCATCATCATCACAGAGGAATACAGTCTGGACGCCGCTTTTATTCAAATCGTTTATTTTATTGAAACAAAAAGCAAAACAACAAAGTAGAACCTGCTTTTAGCTACAAAATGAAGCTGTGAGAGGTTTTTTCTTTGGAATGACGTTAGAACTGTTCTGCTGTAAACATGAAGCTCGTTGTTTTGTTCAGTGATCAGGATCTCGGTGTGTGTGTTCTCATGGGTTCTCGAACGGCTTGTTGTGTAGTGCTGCAGTGGCGTGTAAGGCAGAGGAACACTGGGGTGAAATAGCGGTGCATGTGGCCAGACATGTTCCAGCACTGCAAAAATCCATTCTACTTGATCTCGATGCTGCAGATTCGCACCTCACCATCGAAGTTCATGAAGCTGTACTTCTCACCACCGGGGCGGTTTGGGAAGCAGATCTCCGACTGGTCTGGGAGCGTGATCGTAAACTCCTCACTGGTGAATTTGATCCACATCTGAGGAAGGGAGAGGAGGGTTTCCTTTAATTTACATACTGTAATAATAATAATGATACAAATTCTTAATAAAAGGCTTTAGCGCCCTCTGGTGTTTCAGAGGACAAATGCAAGCTGAAAATTCATCTTCTGTTTAAGTCTCAGGCCGAGTACACACTAACACTCGAACACACCAAAACATTAAAACATTAACACAAAAATCTCTTTAAAAGGGGAAAGGGAAAGGGGGCGGGGCTACACAACTCTGGCTATGGAAACTTTGCAGCACAGCAATCGTGCAAAAGTTCTGTAAATCTTACATTCTTGATATTCTTTCGGCTTCTCCCATTAGGGGGCGCCACATCCGTATTCATGATCCGCATGTTTGATTTGGCACGTTTTTACGCTGGATGCCCTTCCTAACGCAACCCTCCTCATTTATTAATTTAATTCCTAATACAAGTAAATGAACTACCAAAAATCAACACCTGCACATCATTTATTCAAAATTAAACCTTTTTAAGTCCCACCTTGAACTCCTCTTCTTGATTGAAGGAAAAGCCATCAGGACGGTGCTCCTCACACCAGCTACCTCCATGGAAGGAGTTACACACCACGGTGCGGTTATCCCCATGAGCGTCGAAGCGAGGGTTCATGTGCAGAGCGATTTCGTCTGGACTGTTCCCGATGTTAATGGCAAAGCTGCAAAAACATCACGTTTACGCACATTGACAGGCTGGTGTGATGAAGCGGAGAATGTTCACAGCTTAAGTTCCTGTTGTTGCTGACGTTACTGCAGCTATAAACTCTTTATTTCTCTCATAAGAAGTGTAAACTCCTCAGCACTTACAGCTTTACCCCCTCGTCCTGACTAAAGGTCGACCGATAGCGAGGTTGGATCGTACTCGCTGATACCAATTAATTAACCGATAGTTTTTAAAATGGATTCTGGATAAAAAAAAATAAACACTATGAAAAATAGTACTAAATCATGAAAATGTGCTAAATGGAATATATATTAATTATCAAATTAATTAATAATAATAATAATAATAATAATAATAATAATGCTCTCTGTGCAGCGTGCAATCTCACGTTTAAAAAACAAAACAAAAAAACCTAAACGTATTCACCTCTAGAGGCCGCTCTTGTAATGACAGCGGACTGGGAGCCGGAAAAACTACTGTTATGGATTTTTGCCGATCATTTTAACAATCAACTATCGGTGCTGATTAATCGGTCGACCTCTTTCTCTGACACCGCAGACTGGAGATACCTACAGTAGTGGGCGCTGAACACGTCCCTGTGACACGAGCCATTGCTACCATAACACGTTAATATAAACCAGCACTGCTCTCAGGGTCACGGGTCAGAACTCTGCAGGCCTGTGGGGTAATGATTGGGGTTTTTTTTATGATTTTGAAGCCTTACTTGGTGGCGTCGCGACTGGGGACTCCGGTTATAGTCAGCGTTTGTCCTGATTTAAAGGACCAGTTCTGCACTACTACACCCTGAAAGAGACAAAAGAAAGTGTGACTTAAAAACTTGAAATGTGACTTCAAAATAATAACTCGTGATTTTAATAACGTCTCAGCTGCCGGAGCTGGAAAATGATCTCTGATACTAAAAAGTCTACAAGACCTCCTTTGTTCAGCACCTTGTCCTGATCACACAGACCCACAGAACCGAACTTAATTACAGACCATCTGTTTCCACTCGAGTGTTATTTATGGATCGGGCACAGCACCAACACCAACACGGACAGCAAGATAATTATCCTCCTGCAGATTTTAAAACAGCAGCTGGAATGATGAGGGATAAGTAAAGAGCAAGCTGGAAGTCAGATTTTCCATACAGGAGAACATGTACAGAGCCAGGACCAGGGGTTTATACTGTACATGTGGCACTCGGTGTCTTCTGCAAAGTTCTACAGCATGGAGACAGCAGTCGGGCTGAACATTCAGCAACAATCTATACATTTATATTCTAGAAAATGTCTACAAGATCGCAAGAACAAACGACGTCCATACTCATTACCTAACAGATTTATATAATAGGACGTAATCCAGTAGACACGTTTTTTTTACAAGTTCCTGAGAAATCTAATCCAGGTCTTAAGATCATAATGGCAATTTAATGCTGTTGCTATTGAGAAGGACAAGCTGACCTGGAGATCATCTGAAACAGAGATACTTATACAGAGGAACATTAACGTCATTCATCACTCCATCCAAGTAATACTCATCATGTCGCTGAATAAGGCGGTTCCCCTTTTAATGTGTGAAGAACCTTTAGGGAGGAAAAAAAATAATGCATGACCCCTTAAAACATTCGCAATGATGTGATGTTCTGCAATCAATATTTTGAAATATTTGAGACACGAACTGCGTCAGTTCACAGAAGTTATAATGTACTTCTTTAATAAATAAATAAAAATCTAATATTAAAAAGTCTGCAGTGTGGCTGAAATTCCCCTTTATGACATCAGAGACGGAGTTGGATCGTAAGAGATCGGATTGGACCATGTCCAAGCGGCGGGGCTAAAATTAAGCATGGATTGGAAAGGGGGAGATGTGAGACTGAAATAAAAAGAGGAACAGCATGGAGAAAAAGTGTGTTAAAGTATGCAGAAAGGAGGGGTGGTGGAGGGGGAGGGGAGGGGAGGGGGGGTGATGACTGGCTGGCTGAATTCTTTCCACGTTATTTAGATGTTTGAATTTAAACTCAAGAGGTTTTTTCACACACTGTGCAGAATTGCCGTCTCGAGTAAATGTAAAATGTCTAAGTTTTTCACACAAACGCTCTGAAGGCCTCGAGACGTGTCACTGTAGTGCAACTCTGCTAAGCTTCATGTCCACACTCACACACACACCCACACACACACACACACACACACACACTCTTTTCACTTTCCTGTTCCAGATTGTTCTAATGCAGCCGCGTTTGTTTGAAGTTAAGTTTAGATTAATGTTCCTCTAAAAGAGAAACCTGATCGCTCATGACTTGATGGTCCACCTTTCTTCTCCAGCTGGTCTTCCTCAGATTGGACGTAATGCGATTGAGTCATCCTCATCCTGACTGTAACCGGGGATACAGTGTAAACACAGAGCGAGATCTGATTTAAAACAGGAAAGATTCTGATCATGCTGATTAATTTAGTGCTTGACCAGGCGAGGAGAGATCTTAGAAAGCTTTCAGTTCCTCAACATCTGTAATGTAGTGACACTTCAACAATTCACCAGAGCCACAGAGTTCAAATAACAAAAACAAGACCATTCTTTTTACGTTTTCTAGTTTATTTTTTAACAAAATTCAATCTTTCCTTTTTTTTTTTTAAATACTGAGCTGGAGATCTCTGTATAAAACCTTATTGTACTTTTAATTTATAGAAATTAACATTTTTATAAACTTCTCTAATAAACGTACAAAGAACAGAGTTGTTCTTTGTACGTTTATTAGAGAAGTTTATAAAAATGTTAATTTCTATAAATTATACATCCTGAAGGTTTTATACAGAGAGAGTAAACTACTTAATGCTACTTTATTTTTGTTCATTTTATCAGAATCTGAATTTTTTTTAACTTAAAGTTAAATCTTTTGGTTGCAGCTGCTCACAATAAAGAAAAATGTAAATAAATATAAATATTAACTTCTATATTAAGTGACATTTGAGGTTTTATTACCTCGTGTGCAACTTCTGAACTGGACAATTAATATAAAAGTAATATTTAATATATATGTCTGATATAAATATATATTTCTAATGAATGAATGGAGACTTCCTCCCGCAGTTGATGTGATTGTATGGTATGTGCTGAACTTTTCTGTTTGCTCTGCAGTGCTCTACAGAGAAGAGAGGAGACACTCCCTTTCTCCCAGAACAGACCAGACCAGACCAGACCTCCAGGCTCCTCTCCATCATCCTGACTTTTAACTCTTAAGAAATCCAACTAAATGCAATCCATGACTCAGGCATTCGAGGGTCTGAATACAACGTGCATTATGAAGCATTATAAGCGCTCATTAAACGGTTTGATGAAATACTTACATTCATGCTGACTTTTGGTCTGTGGTCACTGCGGAACAGTAGAACAGGCGATTGCAGGAGAAAGTCGCACTGCGCGTGATCTTATTTAGAGACGGCGACTGTGGGCGGGGCGAAAGAGGCGTGATTGATAGATACAGCATCCAATGGGATTCTTGGCTATATTTGCTCGGACTAATAGCGGTGTGTGTGTGTGTGTGTGTGTGTGTGTGTGTGTGTGTGTGTGTGTGTGTGTGTGTGTGTTTATTTATTTGTTTATTTATTTATTTATACCGTGTTAAAGTTGAGAGTTCAGGTGGACAGTCTGTGGTTTTATTTGGGGATTTGCAGATATATTTGATCTGCTTTCTCTTTTTTATATGAACCATGCTGATCTTAGATATACGTGTATGACATGTCCTTCCCCTTCCTGTAATGCGTGTGTGTATGTGTGTGTTGTGTGTGTGTGTGTGTGTGTGTGTGCTGACAGCTGTGGAGAGTTTGACGTGTTTGTACAGTGTGTTAGAGCTGCACTATTCTGGCCCATGTCCACTTCGGGTCATGTTTAGATGAATGACTAATCCCTCATTAGAGAGAGAGAGAGAGAGAGAGAGAGAGAGAGAGAGAGAGAGAGGTGTGTGAGTGTGTGAAGGGAAATATCTGTCTTATGGACTCGGGGAAAGCCTGTGATGTTTTACTGATTACACTCAACACACACCTCTGTGCCCACATGTGCTTCTTGTTTTTGGAATATTAATATAAAAAATGATATTAAAAAAGGTCTGCTGTTACACAACATTCACAGGACAAATCAGTACAACTGTAAATAACTATCATTTATCTGACTGCTTCACATATTTTATACAGTAACAAATTGTCTACAGAGACAGCAGGAGGGGGAGAAGTGGAGGAGAGTGGAGAGGATGCCTGAGGAATGGAGAAGGATTGTGCTGGTACTGATCTTCTAGAATAATGGAGATGTGCAGACCTGCAGTAACTACAGGAGAAAAAAGTTGATTAGTCACACCATGAAGTTATGGGAAAGAGTAGTGGAAGCCAGGCTGAGAGAAGAGGTGACCATCTGTGAGCAGCAGTATAATTTCATGCTGAGGAAGAGCACCACAGACGCATTATTTGCTTTGAGGATGTTGATGGAGAAGTATAGAGAAGGTCAGAAGGAATTGCATTGTGTGTTTGTGGATTTAGAGAAAGGGTGGAGAGAGGAGTTGTGGTATTGTTTGAGGAAGTCTGGTGTGTCAGAGAAGTATGTGAGGGTGATGCAGGACATGTATGAGGACAGTGTGACAGCAGTGAAGTGTGCAGTAGGAACGACAGACTGGTTTAAGGTGGATGTTGGACTGCATCAAGGATCAGCTCTGAGCCCTTTCCTATTTGCAGTGGTAAAGGACAGGTTGAAGGACGAGGTCAGACAGGAGTCTCCCTGGACTATGATGTTTGCGGATGATATTGTTATTTGTGGTGAGAGTAGGGAGCAGGTGGAGAAGAGCCTGGAGAGGTGGAGATATGCGCTGGAGAGAAGGGGAATGAAAGTCAGTAGGAGTAAGACAGAGTACATGTGTGTGAATGAGAGGAAGGGCAGTGGAGTGGTGCGGTTGCAGGGAGAAGAGGTGGAAGGGGTGGAGAAGGTGGAGGAGTTCAGGTACCTGGGGTCAACAGAGCAGAGTGTGTTAGAGAAGTAAAGAAAAGAGTGCAGGCAGGTTGGAGTGGGTGGAGAAGAGTAGGGTATCTGTGGGAGTGAAAGGGAAAGTTTATAGGACTGTGGTGAGACCTGAGATGATGTATGGATTGGAGACAGTGGCATTGAGTAAAAGACAGGAGGTGGAGCTGGAGGTAGCAGAGCTGAAGATGTTGAGATGTTTGTTGGGAGTGACAACGATGGACAGGATTAGAAATGAGTTTATTAGAGGGACAGCACATGTAGGACGTTTTGGTGACAAGGTAAAGGAGGTGAGATTGAGATGGTTTGGACATGTGCAGAGGAGGGACATGGGGTATATCAGTAGGAGAATGCTGAGGATGGAGACACCAGGAAGGAGGAAAAGAGGAAGACCAAGGAGGAGGTTTATGGTTGTGGTGAAGGAAGACATGCAGGTAGTTGGAGGCAGATGTAGAGGGCCGGGGGGTATGGAGACGGATGATCCACTGTGAAGACTCCTAATGGGAACAGCTGAAAGAAGAATAAGGTTGAAAGATGTAATGGTTTATTTTGGACACAGGGGGCGGTGGTGAGTTATATTAGTGGTTCTATAGAAAGATTTTTTTACTGTTTCTTTTTTTTTTTTTTTTTGGATCAGTTATTCCAGTCAGTGGCATGTTTTTCATGTTTATAAAATAACTAAAGAAATACAATACGTTTATTATGGTTTCTTTTTTATATGTTCTAAATATAATACATTTGTTCAATCATGAGCATGTTGATATAATGGTAGTGTATCGTATCATTAATACATTTAAATTCTCTCTTAAATACCTCACTCTTTTTCCATTCTCACTTTCCTTTTTTCTTTCTTTTCTGTCTCTGCCTTATTATTCACATCTCTGCATATCTTTAGCACGACCTCATTGAAATCTTCTGATTGGTCTGCAAACACGTAATGTCCCGCCCCTCTGATGACCTAGAACACAATAAACATAACAATTATAACCAGAAAATATACACTGACTGTCGCACTGATTCTAGATTTATATTCACATTATTACATCGAGCAGTCATGTGGCCAGAGAAATGCATGTGGAAGTGCAGCAGGTGTGTTTAGTGTGTGTGTTTTAGTGCAGCAGGTGTGTTTAGTGTGTGTGTTTTAGTGCAGCAGGTGTGTTTGGTGGGTGTGTTTAGTGGGTGTGTTTTAGTGCAGCAGGTGTGTTTGGTGGGTGTGTTTTAGTGCAGCAGGTGTGTTTGGTGGGTGTGTTTGGTGTGTGTGTTTTAGTGCAGCAGGTGTGTTTGGTGGGTGTGTTTAGTGTGTGTGTTTTAGTGCAGCAGGTGTGTTTGGTGGGTGTGTTTTAGTGCAGCAGGTGTGTTTGGTGGGTGTGTTTAGTGTGTGTGTTTTAGTGCAGCAGGTGTGTTTGGTGGGTGTGTTTTAGTGCAGCAGGTGTGTTTGTGGGTGTGTTTTAGTGCAGCAGGTGTGTTTTAGTGCAGCAGGTGTGTTTAGTGGGTGTGTTTTATGTGCAGCAGGTGTGTTTGGTGGGTGTGTTTTAGTGCAGCAGGTGTGTTTGGTGGGTGTGTTTTAGTGCAGCAGGTGTGTTTAGTGGGTGTTTAGTGGGTGTGTTTTATTGCAGCAGGTGTGTTTGTGGGTGTGTTTTAGTGCAGCAGGTGTGTTTAGTGGGTGTGTTTTAGTTGCAGCAGGGTGTTGGTGGGTGTTTTAGTGCAGCAGGTGTGTTTAGTGGGTGTGTTTTAGTGCAGCAGGTGTGTTTAGTGGGTGTGTTTTAGTGCAGCAGGTGTGTTTAGTGGGTGTGTTTTAGTTGCAGCAGGTGTGTTTGGTGGGTGTGTTTTAGTGCAGCAGGTGTGTTTAGTGGGTGTGTTTTAGTTGCAGCAGGTGTGTTTGGTGGGTGTGTTTTAGTGCAGCAGGTGTGTTTAGTGGGTGTGTTTAGTAGGTGTGTTTTAGTGCATCAGGCATGTATTAAACCAGTGCTAGAATGCAGGATGGATTTTTAGAGATCATCTCCAGACGCACAATAATGTCTGTCTGTGAGTTGGGTCTCAACTGGTGAATGGCATGTCCTGATTGGCCATCGATGCAGGAGCGCGAGCCACAGATGATGGAAATTGGGATCGTGGGATTGAGTTTTCCCACTCGGTGCATCATGGGACGCCGGGCCCAGCCGTATGGGATTGTCATATTCTTGAATGCTGTTTCACCACTGTGGGGCAAAAAAAGAAAAACCGGTGTGATATTTGTAACTTTATTTTGTTAAATAATCTGTTAGACGTGTGCAGTGTTTCTTTTATTTTAACCCTTACTTTTCATTTCCCCTTATTTAATATTTTTCTGCACAAATGTGATAGTGAATGTGAAGGAATTCAGCAACAATCCAAAATGTCGACACAAAGAAAAGTGTGTGTTAAATACCTGGGTGTCTGTGCATTAAGGTGGTAAAGGTAATGAAGCACCGTGTCATCATCAAACACAGAGGAATATTTCTGTTTAAAGTCCGACCTGAGAAGCTGTAACAATAACGGACCTGAGAGAGAGAGAGAGAGAGAGATGTGTACTCTACCACTTTTTAACAATAACTTGACACTCCGCACAAACTCCTTTGTGTGTGTTTAGCTGTGTGTACATGTACATTTACGTTTGTGGTATTTAGCAGATGTTTGTGTCCTGAGCGACGTACAAAAGTGCTTTGAGTCTCCATCAGTGAATTAATTTACACTGGTACACTGGATTACAACTTCAAAAAACTCTCAACAGAGTTGTAGTCTGATTTATCTAAACAAAGCAAACTTGGAAAGTGTTAGTTTAAGTGTTTCAGGAAGATGAAGGTCTTCAACCGTCGCTTGAACCGTCGCCATGCCCCCTCCCCTGCTCGGACATCTAGGGGAAGTTCATTCCACCACCTCGGTGCCACAACAGAGAAGAACCTTGAAGTATACTTATCTCTCATTCTGAGAGAAGGTGGTACCAGTCGAGCAGTGCTGGAGGATCTCAGACAGTGTGGTGCAGTGCGAGATGTGATGAGGTCTCTGAGGTAAGATGGTGCTGGTCCATTTTCAGCTTTGTAGGCAAGAATCAGTGTTTTGAATCTGATACGTGCAGCTCCTGGAAGCCAGTGGAGGAGCAGCAGTGGAGTGGTGTGGGAGAACTCGGGCAGATTAAACACAAGTCGTGCAGCTGTGTTCTGGATCATTTGCCGTGGACGAATAGCGTTCAGAGGAAGATCTGCCAGCAGAGAGCTGCAGTAGTCCAGTCTCTAAATGAACAAGCCCCGGGGCAGCCTGTGTGGACAGAAATTGTCGAATCCTTCGGACAAAAACCAGCCACATTAGCAACATGTGAGGAGAAGGACAGTTGACTGTCCATAGTTACCCCAAAGTTACAAGCAGTGGCTGAAGGGCAGAGCAGAGAAAAGGAGGGGACCAAGTACCAAGCCCTGTGGGATACAAGTGGTGAGTCTGCATGGGGCAAATTTGGATCCCCTCCATGTTACCTGGTATGAGCGACTTTCCAGGTAGGAAGAAAAACCATTCCCATGCTGCTCCATGGATTCCGAGGCTTCTGAGGGTGGACAATAGAGTCTTGTGGTTGACTGTGTCGAGGAGGATGAGGACAGATGAAGCTTGGCTGATCGAGCAGCATGCAGTTTCTCAGTGACAGCTAAAAGGGCCATCTCTGTGGAATGTGCTGCTTTGAAGCCAGACTGGTTCGGATCATCGAGGTTGTTCTGTGAGCGATAAACAGAGTGCGTTTCAGAGATTTAGAAAGAAAGGAGAGAAGTGATACAGGTCTGTATTTGATGTCTGATGGGTCCAGAGCAGATTTCTTCAAGATGGGAATGACCCTTGCTCGCTTGAAGGTAGTTGGCACATGGACAGAAGTTAAGGACCCATTGATGATTGTGGAGATGAAGGGCAGGAGATCTTGTATGATGGTTTGAAGCGTAGTTAAAGGGATTGGATCCAGAGGACAGGTGGTGGGATTGCAAAATTGAATGACTTGCAGTATCTCATCTTCTGCTATGGTTGAGAATTTAGGGGTGTTGTGTAGTCATTGTTGGAAGCAAGTGAAGGTCTGGCAGATTTCCTTAATCTTCTTATCATAGAAGGAGGCAAAGTCTTCAGCGGTCAGGGAGGATGGAGCAGGTGTGGCAGGGGGGTGGAGTAGTGAAGAGATGTTGTGGAGATTATGAGGATCTTGTGCAGAGGCCTTTAACTTTTCCTTTTCTTAGCAGAAGTCACATCGGTATGCATGTGATTTAGTGTGAATTTGTGTGTGTGTGTGTGTGTGTGTGTGTGTGTGTGTGTGTGTGTGTGTGTGTGTGTGTGTGTGTGTGTGTGTGTGTGTACCCAGTGGACCGGCCAGTCTGAGCAGTGAAAGGGGGTTAAAGGGGTCCATGGCTTTTCCCAGAGCTTTTACCCACACGGGGATCCTGCAGTGGACATCCTGCACCTCAGGTCTTTCTGAGAATCCCCATGGCTCCACCAGGATCAGGTTCTTCACCCTGACCAGCAGCACATAGGAAGTTATAACATACCTGTACAGTTCTAAATTCACTTCTCATAAGCATTAGTGTCCATGGTTGTGGACTGACTGAGCAGCAGTAACAGCAGTGATCACACACAGTGTAAATAAAGCTACATCATGCCCTCATATAAAAATAAGTCTATCAGCGTTTCTCACACTCCACTGCTTGCTTTACTTCCACATCTCACCTGTGTGGGTGTTTCAGAGCATAAGCCGTGGAGATGAACCCTCCAAGGTTGTGACCCAACAACACCATAAGCTCCACCCCCACCACCTCCCTCCACTCCTCCAGTGATTGGACCAGCTTCTCCTCCTCCTCCTGGGCATGGCTGCCTGCTGCTGGTCGGCTGCTCTGGCCGAAACCCAACAGGTCCAGAGCGTACACGCTTCTCCCGCTGAGAGCCAGAGCAGCCAGGTTCTTTATCCACAATCCCACTCCACCTCCAAAGCCATGCAGCAGCACCAGCGGGACATGAGAATGCTCCGAGTCCCGAGTCTCATTAAAACTCAGTGTCCAGATGGAGTTCCCGTTAGATATCTGGACGTGGCGTCTGCTGAAGCTCAGTGTGAGAGCTGAAAAAATTCAGGAAAATGTTTTATATTTTCCACATATCATTTAAGAAAATAATGAGTAACTGTTACATTTCTTAAAGGAGTACAGTACTGTAGTTCAGTACTTCAGTCATCCTTCTAGAGGAACCCTTAAAGGTCTTACACCAGCAAGGTTTCTATTTTACATTTACAGCAATTGGCAGAAGCCCTTATCTAGACCAACTTACAGTTAGCTCAGTTCTACAGCTCAGCAATTGAGGGTTAAGGGCATTTCTCAAGGGCCCAGCAGTGGCACCTTGACTATGCAGAGATTTGAACTCATAACCTTTCGATCAAGTTCTTATCCATGGAGCTATCACGTTCACTTATTTCTCATCCAGTCCAAGTGAAACATAAGTTCTGAATAGAACCAATTATTGGAAACCCAGAACACTGAATTACCCACATAAACCCATAAAGACACACATAAACAGAACATTTCTTCTAAGAGACAGAAGCGAGATGTAGCAGCTTTGTGTTCTTCAGTAATCGCTCTATAAGAACACTTAAAACGTCACGTTGAATAATGGAGTATTTATTTTATTAGATCAGGTGTCTTCCTTTTTTTCTTCTTTTTCAGAATCTTTCGATTTTCCAGTGAACTCTTTTTGTAGAACAGTTTCTAGTTGTCTTTTTGTATTTTTTCACTGTTGAAACTAAATTTTGACAAATTTACTTATATAAATGTATATAAAATGTATAAATGTAATATATAAATGTTATTTATTTTTAGTTTCTAGATTTGTTTTATTAATAATACTTTTGTTTCACTACAATTTCGACACCTCACAGATGTAATTTTAGTGGTAGTTTGTATGTTTGTAAATACAGGTTCCACTTCTGATTGTTGAATCTTTGGAGGACGATATCGATTCCCATCGTAAGTCTGGGAAAAGCTGTACTCTATGAACGAAATGTAAATAGTTTTTCAGGCGTGTTTTTGTGTGTTTCTATGTTGCTTTCTCTCCCACACTTACGTCTGAGAATCCTGTCCTCAGCATTTCTAAGATGAGACGGTGAAGTGGGGCACCAGGAGGGCAACCAGGCGGAGAACCACCACCATCTGTCACGTTCACATCATCACACGTCATTATCCAGAGATTTTATTAAGTATGAAAATGTACACATTACAATTAGATGTACAGTTAGAACAAGTCTCGTCTGTGAGAGGTTTATTCTGTTCATGTTTTCTCCACATCTGCATTTAATATGAACTATGAAATTAAGCAATGATTAAAGTCGAGCTTTTCAGTAGTGAACACACTGATACAAGTCAAGAGGCTTTTATTGTCATTTATACTACACACAGTGGAACACGGTACACAGTAAAAACGAGACAACGTTCCTCCAGAACCCTGGTGCTACACTAAACACCACAGAGCTACAACACCCAACATAAAACTACATAAAGTGCAGAAACACACACACACTGTTCTTACCTCTGTCTGCACACAGTATCTTCGTGTACTGCTCTGTCCATGTCCTCTGCTGTAAATAATAATCCTCTCACCCAGTTCAGAAATCATTCCTCTCCCAGTCCCACGGGAGACTCCACATGATTCAGCCTTAGTGTTTCCACAGTGTCCCTCAAAAGTTACATTTTCTGTGTTACAGGTGACCTTTTATTTTTTATAGCAAAATAAATGAACATGCAGCTTTTCTGTGTGTCCTGTGAACTAAAATCTGTGACTCTGTATTAGTTCTTATATACTGTATGCAATGTGTTTATTTATTCTGATCTACATATTGATGCTAAATCTGAAGTATTGATTGGTTGACGTACCGTAGATGGGACTCGGACCTGAAGTCTCACCAGCCAGGACCGGAGCATCACATCTGGACTGAAAAAAAATCTTTTTTTTTTTTTCTTTTATTTGTTGATAGTACTGGAGGACAAAATTCTGAAAAGATCTTGAAGGCCACGGCTTCGGTCTGTTCTTTAAAGGAGCTTTTTTTATTGTGAATTTGGTTCAGGATGCAGGAGAAACCATGCGGTTATCTTAATGTCTGAGGCTGTGTTTTTTCCTGCAGAAGCTTGTGAGTGTGAGACTGTGTCGTGTTCGTGTATTAAATACAGCTGCAGGTGTGAAAAGAGAAGAAATCTTTTAAATGAAACACTGGTTTAAATTGCTTCATTTACTCAGTGTAGAAAGTCAATTTCTCTCACAACATCCTTCTCTGGAAGTGTTATTGTGTACATGGTTATTAATAAAATACTCTTTATAGGTCTAAGATAAACCCTGTGGAAATATTCAGCTCAGTGTGAAAGAGCTGTGATTCCTAGAAAGTCAAAGTTCAAGTTCTACTGAGTGTATAATTAGAACTTATTCTATTATTGTTCTCTGTTCAGGAGGAGATGTGAAGCAAATGAGAAACCTCTAAAAACAGAATGTGTATCTGTGTTAATGACTCAGTGTTTCCCAGGGGGGGTCAGGGTTCAGTCCCACCTGCTCTCTGACACTTGAATGCCTGTAATTGTCTCTGTTTAGGAGATGTGGAGAAAATGATAAATCTCTATAAAACAGGTGGGTTGTGTCTGTGATAATGGCTTAGTGTGTAAAAACTGCACTGAACTGCACAGAGTGTGTGAGGGTTCAAGTCCCGCGTGTGTTCTGGGCGGATTGACGAGTGAGTTTGTATTTGACTCTGTTTTACTTTGAAGTGTAAAGCAAATGATAAACTCTAAAAAAAAAAAAAAAAAACACTTCCAGCTGTGTGCTCTAGTGGCTCGATGTGTAAGAGCCGTGTCTCTCTGGCTTTCTCTCTCTGAGAGGTTCTGGGTTCGAGTCCTCACGTTGATATGTGTTTTTCATGTTTACTCATTCTGTTCTCTCTGGACAGGTGGAGGAGTGACGTAGAAGATAAACCTCCTAAAAAAAGAAAGAGATTCGTCAGCTCCGATGGCTCAGTGGAATAAGGGGTTTCTACCTGTCTCATGTGAAGAATCACGGTTCGAGACTCCCCACCTGGGTTGGACGTGTTGGCATCAGGTGGGACACCGGCAAAGAAAGAAAGAGAGAGAGAGAGAGAGAGAGAGAAAGTCCGGTCTGTCCCACCTGGGTTTCTGAGAGAGATAACAGCAGGGGTTATGCTGAATAGAACTATATACCAACTGACATTTTACTATATATATATATATATATACACACACACATACACACACCATACTATACACACACACATATATATACATATACACACACACACCATACTATACTATATATATATATATATATACACACACTATATATACACACACACACTATATATATACATACACACACATACTATACACACTATATATATATACACACACACCATACTATACACACACTATATATATATTTTTATATATAATATATATATATATATATACACACATACACACACACCAACTATATACACATATATATACACACACACACACTATATATACAACACACACCATACTATACACACTATATATATACACACACACCATACTATACACACACTATATATATATATATATACACACACAACACACACACCATACTATACACACTATATATATACACACACACCATACTATACACACACATATATATATATAATATATATATATATACATATATATACACATACATACACACACACACACCATACTATACACACTATATATACACACACACACACTATATATATACACACACACACACCATACTATACACACACACACATATATATATATATATATATATATATATATATATATATACATACACATACATACACACACACACACCATACTATACACACTATATATACACACACACACACTATATATATACATACACACACCATACTATACACATATATATACACACACACACACATATATATACACACACACACACCATACTATAATATATAATATATATATATATATATATATAATATATATATATACATACATACACATACATACACATACATACACACACACACACCATACTATACACACTATATATACACACACACACATATATATACATACACACACCATACTATACACACTATATATATACACACACACCATACTATACACACACTATATATATATATACACATACATACACACACACCATACTATACACACTATATATACACACACACACACTATATATATATATATACACACACAATTTATTTACACACACACATCATCCTACATATCCTATATTGCTGCATCACTCTTCTCTACCTTACACTATATATATATATAAAATTGTATTTACTCTACATATACTGTTACACATTTATTTAATTAATATTATTTAATTAATAATATAAAGAAATGTTTACTATATTCCACTATTATTCTAACATTTCTACTTCTTACTTTCTAGATTTATATACTTTAACTTACTAAAAATAATGTAACTAAATGACTTTGTAAAAGTAGATTAAATGTTTGTTTTCTGATGATCTTCTCTTTAATCCCACAGCAGGACTCGAACCAGGACTTTGATGCACCACAGTAACACACACTCTAACACACTGTACTAATTGAGCTCAGGTAATAAGTTGATAAGTTTGGCTGTATCACACTATAAGAAACAGCCAAAAAGCTTCACAGCTCTTCCCCAGGTTAAGACCCTGCACTAATCCAGAGCGCTACACTACACGTTTCTCTGCTATAATGCAATAATCCCAGGCTAGAAATGAGCTACATGTGTGGGATTGGACCTTTATAACATCATGAACCCACACAACATGACCATCAACAACTAAAGCTTTCGTTGTAGAGACTATTAGAATATTCATTGTGGATCAGAATACATGCAATGCTGTATGTTGAGATGTTTCCCCTGAATGGGTGTAGAACTCTGGAGAGGTAAATGATCTGTAAACACTAAAGATAGATGGTTGCAAGTTTCAGTGCAGTTTTTCATTCCAATCAAGTCCACGGTAAATTCTACCAGTTTTGGCCTTTAATTGGTTGGAATAAAAAACTGCACCCTCAATGAAAAGCACTTGTGGTGTTTACTGAGCAAAAAAAGCATCTCGCACTGCACTAAATATTTATATTAAGTTTGTAATCTTGTGTACAGTGTAGATTTATTTATTACTAGAGACTCAAAGCACTTTTGTAGGTCACTCTGTATAAGGGCCTCTGCTAAATGCCGCAAATGTAAACGACACTACTCACCAGTATACTCGTATAAATCACTCTTTCACAGACAGTGTGTGTGTGTGTGTGTGTGAGAGACTGAGCAGAAGTCCGCTGTGTTCTTCCACTCGCTGCAGTGCTTTCTTCAGGACAAAAGAAAGATCAGACTAAATCAACTAGCTGTGAAGATCTAAACTAAAAACAAGACGACTTTCTGTACTAGATACATGAGTTTTATTCCACAGTTATAGAACTTCACGTGAAATAAGTGACACATGAAAGCAGAACAAGTCGTGAAAGACGTTTATTGAATATTTAGGCCTTTTTTGCTTTTGCTGCTGCAGCTTTCTGGAGTTTCTTCATCTCGTGCTTGATGATCTTGTTCCTCTGCAGAAACAAAGAAACATCAAGTAGAAGGTCAGATGGTGAAAAATAAAAAATCAGGTATGATGTGAGGATCATCAACACAACACACAGTAACAGTGAACACACTCCAAGCCTTAGTTCAGATCATTATAGAAAGTAGCGTTCAACAATTAGCGTTGCAGTAATTTATGATCACAGAAAACAGGTGGAGAATCAGTGAGGGGAAACATCTCCACACAGTCCTACTTCTATGGCATCAGTCCTTACGTTATATTAATAACACTCGTACTCAGTGCACTGTGAGGTGTATATTATCCAATCACAAGAACAATGCATTTTTCAATGGAAAAGAAAGTCAGAAATATGTTCTCCTACCATCTTCTTGGCCTTCATGACCTTGTAGCGATCAAAGTCAGACATCTTGGCCCTCTGTGAAAATAATCCAAGAGGACGGATTAAACACCAAGTATTTACTATTGTTTATCACGACTGATCTCACTCATTGCTCTGGATTAGATGTTTTTGTTTACCTTTTCCCTGGCTTCGATTTTCTTGGCCCAGCTGCTCTCGGCCCACTTCTTGTTGACCTCCGCTTTCTCCCAGGCGCGCCTCACGAACTTCTGACGAGCGCTGTGGAGAACAGGCATGACGTTCAGCTACATTACAGATATCTCCACCTCGTCTGAACCTTATCTCAGTCTTCTCAAGTTCTGACTTGGACACCATCTTCACAAGAACTTATAAACAACCAACCGCCAGCATGCTACTAATCTGTGCAGCTCAGTGATGGTAATTTAATGTCAGTAAGGTGCATCTTAACGTGTTCACAGACACGATCAGGACACACACTGATTTACAGATAAACTACAAACAACGTGCAATTATTACATAACGTCATTCAGGAGTCTCAGACGAGGAGTTCTGCTCGTCAGTGTTCAGATTTAAACAGTAAAACACCTTAAAGAATATATTTCACAAAAAGTCCTACATTTAAATGGAGAATGGAAGAATATAAAACTAATTACAAATTAAAGTAAACTTGGTGTCCAGGATTTAAGCTTCTTGCTGAAAACATGTTGAACTGTGATTACAGTGAGGTCTGAGCTCAATCACAGGTAAGTATTACTACACATTAGACAGTAAACACTGCCCTGTTATAACAGTTATAATAAAAGTGTCCTGATGGAGAGTGAAGACGAAGACGACGTACCTGTGGGGGACTTTGATGACGTAATCGGTGAGCTGCATGCATTTGAATGGCATGGCCTGTCTCTTCACACCGCTGCAGGGACCGTCCACCAGAGCCTGTCTCACACACACACACACACATTTAACTACAGACATCACCTCTCCGACATTCAGAACAGACACGCTGGACATCAGGTGTGGTCTAAATGAACAGCTGCTCTCACCCGGTTCTGATCGATCACATCGACGATGGCCACCAGTTTGCCTTCATGGGGACCGAAGGAGACGTAGGCGACGCGGCCGATCTCGACGAAGCGCTTGAACACCTGGTGAAAACAAAAACAACGCAATTAAACTCTCAGAAACCAAAACAGATGCAGAATCAACAAGAGTCCCAAAAGAATCATCATCAAGAGTCACAGCACCGTCATTTACAGATGTGTAGATGCGACTAAAATATCAAAACTGAAAACTTAACCACAGAATCCAAGAACTCACATTCACCTGCGTGTGGTTACTGCATTTTATTACACCGAGAAAATTTAAATCAGGCAAAATTAGACATTTTTATAAACTGTATATACTCAATTCCTTTCTTTATTTGAACATAATTAACTTAAAAAAAAAAAAAACCCTCATAAATTCACCTCTGTGTCTATTAAAAATGAAATAATCTGGGGAAAAAATAGTCGTATGAATTTAGGTGTGTAATGAAAACATTATGATCATTTTCCAGGAAGTTTTTATTCGTGAACTTTTTACTTCATTAAAAATGTTAATTGAGAAATTATAAACATTTCAAATGTTTTGTGACATGAAGCTGTTCTGAAGAGAATGAGAAGAAACGTGTAGAGGGAAATGATTCCTGCGCGCGCACACACTTTATATATTTATATTCAAGTTTTTAATAAAATTCACACAAGTAAGAGAATAACACAAAGATCCGGACATGCGCGAGACCGGGCTGTTCTCTATATTAACTCAGGATAATAAAAATGATCAAGACTTGGGACAATTTTAGTGTAGAAACGTGATGATAAATTGGATTTAGTGATAAATTTATCTGGTTAGTAGATTATTTAGTTATTTAGTTAATAATTCTGCTGGGTCTCTAAACGCAATCGGCCTAACTGAAGACACCACGTTGTGCGCGCGACCGGATTAAACACCCGATTTTTGTCCCAAACCGTCAAAAGTTACTTCAAGAAAAAGCGAAAAAGCGTTGACTACAGTGTCCTTTCACTGTCTCAAACACGTCTGGGTGAAAAGACACAAATAATAATCCACTTTTACTCGTATTTAGGCTCCGTGGCGCCTCAGAAACTCACCATGATGGCAGACCGTGGTAGAAAAAGAACGCCTCAGCTTCCGGTCCAGCCTGATACTGCTTCCGCACAGCACTGCGCATGCGCACAAACTCAAACCCCCCCAAAACCCGAACTGAAGTGCACTTGAATCAAATTCACTGATTATATGGGGTAATTATATATATATATATATAAATGTTAATAAAGTTGCGATTACCATTCTCGCCACAAGATATCGCAAAATAAACCATTAATTTTTACTAAAGCCGGGTGTGTGTGTGTGTGTGTGTGTGTGTCGGTCCGCGGCCCGGGATTTGGGGACCACTGCAGTAGAGGATAAAGGAGTTGAAGAGTTGCGATTCCCATTTTTTACCACAAGATGGCACAAAAACACATTTTACCGGCATACCAAACGAATGCACATACTTTTGCACATGTAAGAATGTAAACGTGGCAACGCAGCACGTGCGGCTCGTTGGTCTAGGGGTATGATTCTCGCTTAGGGTGCGAGAGGTCCCGGGTTCAAATCCCGGACGAGCCCAATTACCTTTTTAAAATAATAGCTGACATTATTATTATTATTATTATTATTATTATTATTATTATTATTATAGATATTTTTTTCTTTAAAGCATGATTAATTGTGACAACAGGTTTATTTTCTTTCAGACAGATGTGTGTGTGTGTATGTGTTCAGTAGAAAAAAATAAATTACAAATACCACTGATAAAATTTCAGGTTTTGGGAACAGTAACCCATATAAATTGTGTCAGAGCTTTAAAGTAATAATATATCACTGTGCAAATGTGTTTGTGTTCACATTAGTTTGTTTCCTTCAGTTTGTAAATCAAAACTCCAAATGCACAAAATACAGCAAGGTACATGAAAAGATCATTTTAAACAGAGGAGTTGCGATATCTATTTTGTTACCACAAGATGGCGCTAAAGACACACCACATTTTACTGAAGTCCTTAAGATTTCTTCCCTTCTGCAATTTCCACGTTATTACTGGGTATTGGTTTTCACACAAATAAAAAAAAAACATTATATATATATATATATATATACAGTGAGGAAAATAAGTATTTAAACACCCTGCTATTTTGCAAGTTCTCCCACTTAGAAATCATGGAGGGGTCTGAAATTGTCATCGTAGGTGCATGTCCACTGTGAGAGACATAATCTAAAAATCCAGAAATCACAATATATGATTTTTAAACTATTTATTTGTATGATACAGCTGCAAATAAGTATTTGAACACCTGTCTATCAGCTAGAATTCTGACCCTCAAAGACCTGTTAGTCTGCCTTTAAAATCTCCACCTCCACTACATTTATTATCCTAAATTAGATGCACCTGTTTGAGGTCATTAGCTGCATAAAGACACCTGTCCACCCCATACAATCAGTAAGAATCCAACTACTAACATGGCCAAGACCAAAGAGCTGTCCAAAGACACTAGAGACAAAATTGTACACCTCCACAAGGCTGGAAAGGGCTACGGGGAAATTGCCAAGCAGCTTGGTGAAAAAAGGTCCACTGTTGGAGCAATCATTAGAAAATGGAAGAAGCTAAACATGACTGTCAATCATCCTCGGACTGGGGCTCCATGCAAGATCTCACCTCGTGGGGTCTCAATGATCCTAAGGAAGGTGAGAAATCAGCCCAGAACTACACGGGAGGAGCTGGTCAATGACCTGAAAAGAGCTGGGACCACCGTTTCCAAGGTTACTGTTGGTAATACACTAAGACGTCATGGTTTGAAATCATGCATGGCACAGAAGGTTCCCCTGCTTAAACCAGCACATGTCCAGGCACGTCTTAAGTTTGCCAATGACCATTTGGATGATCCAGAGGAGTCATGGGAGAAAGTCATGTGGTCAGATGAGACCAAAATAGAACTTTTGGGTCATAATTCCACTAAACGTGTTTGGAGGAAGAAGAATGATGAGTACCATCCCAAGAACACCATCCCTACTGTGAAGCACGGGGGTGGTAGCATCATGCTTTGGGGTGTTTTTCTGCACATGGGACAGGGCGACTGCACTGTATTAAGGAGAGGATGACCGGGGCCATGTATTGCGAGATTTTGGGGAACAACCTCCTTCCCTCAGTTAGAGCATTGAAGATGGGTCGAGGCTGGGTCTTCCAACATGACAATGACCCGAAGCACACAGCCAGGATAACCAAGGAGTGGCTCTGTAAGAAGCATATCAAGGTTCTGGCGTGGCCTAGCCAGTCTCCAGACCTAAACCCAATAGAGAATCTTTGGAGGGAGCTCAAACTCCGTGTTTCTCAGCGACAGGCCAGAAACCTGACTGATCTAGAGAAGATCTGTGTGGAGAAGTGGGCCAAAATCCCTCCTGCAGTGTGTGCAAACCTGGTGAAAAACTACAGGAAACGTTTGACCTCTGTAATTGCAAACAAAGGCTACTGTACCAAATATTAACATTGACTTTCTCAGGTGTTCAAATACTAATTTGCAGCTGTATCATACAAATAAATAGTAACAAAATCATACATTGTGATTTCTGGATTTTTTTTTTTTTATTATGTCTCTCACAGTGGACATGCACCTACGATGACAATTTCAGACCCCTCCATGATTTCTAAGTGGGAGAACTTGCAAAATAGCAGGGTGTTAAAATATATATATATATATAGGTTAAAGGTTTGAGATGCACAAAATACAGCAAGTTATTAGAAAGGATAAATATAAAAAAAAAAAAAAAGTTGCTATTCATATTTTTCACCACAAGATGGCGCCAAGAACACACCATATTTAAAAAGTTCCTCAAACCTCTGTGTGGTTCAGGCAGACGTTTTGAAAACGTGGCAAATTTGTGGGATAACCCTCGCAAACTCCTATAAGTGGCTCGTTGGTCTAGGGGTATGATTCTCGCTTAGGGTGCGAGAGGTCCCGGGTTCAAATCCCGGACGAGCCCAATTACCTTTTTAAAATAATAGCTGACATTTATTATTATTATTATTATTATTATAGATATTTTTTTTCTTTAAAGCATGATTAATCGTGACAACAGGTTTATTTTCTTTCAGACAGATGTGTGTGTGTGTATGTGTGCAGTAGAAAAAAATAAATTACAAATACCACTGATAAAATTTCAGTTTTGGGAACAGTAACCCATATAAATTGTGTCAGAGCTTTAAAGTAATAATATATCACTGTGCAAATGTGTTTGTGTTCACATTAGTTTGTTTCCTTCAGTTTGTAAATCAAAACTCCAAATGCACAAAATACAGCAAGGTACATGAAAAGATCATTTTAAACAGAGGAGTTGCGATATCTATTTTGTTACCACAAGATGGCGCTAAAGACACACCACATTTTACTGAAGTCCTTAAGATTTCTTCCCTTCTGCAATTTCCACGTTATTACTGGGTATTGGTTTTCACACAAATAAAAAAAAAACATATATATATAGCCTTGCTTTCGGTCTCCTCTGATTTAAAAAGGGGAAACAAAAAAAAAAAAAAAAAAGATATATATATATATATATATATATATATATATATATATATATATATATATATATATATATATATATATATATATATATATATATATAGTGTGTGTGTGTGTGTGTGTGTGTGTGTGTGCAGTAGATTAAAAAAGATTAATCTCTCTGGTAAAGTTGCATGTTTTTGAGACAATAAACCGAAATAAATTGTGCCAGACTTCTAATGCTATATATATATATATTGCAGTTAAAGGTTTGAGATGCACAAAATAGAGCAAGTTATTAGAAAAGATGAATATAAAAAAAGAGTTGCTATTCTTATTTTGCACCACAAGACGGCGCCAAAAACACACCATATTTAAAAAGTTCCTCAAACCTCTGTGTGGTTCAGGCAGACGTTTTGAAAACGTGGCAATTTTGTGGGATAACCCTCACAAACTCTTATAAGTGGCTCGTTGGTCTAGGGGTATGATTCTCGCTTAGGGTGCGAGAGGTCCCGGGTTCAAATCCCGGACGAGCCCAGTTGGTTTTCTTAGAACTGAAGGTTATAAATTAGATTTTGTCTGTCATTTTATTTATTTATTTATTTATTTTTACTTTTCATCAGGCTGCACATGCTGCATAAAGAATGCCTCACAGAGAGTCCTATCACTGCTCATACTCAAGTTTATTATTTTTATAATCTATCTTACTTCAATTTAGCAACTGTAGAAATAATGATTTATTCTAATTGCTTTGCAAATGTATGTATGCTTCAAAATATCAGACTATGTGGACTATTTCTATATTCATATTCCGTTATTTTCCTCCACATCTTTTATTCCTATCATAATGCTATATTACTTCAATTTACATGTACCTCTTTCATTTTAAATGTGTAGTTCTCTTCTGCTTTTCCATTTTTTCATAGTTTATGTTTGTTAATTCTCGAGTACAAGTGTTAGGAAAGGAGATAAATACACGGAGGTACCAACATTTGTGTTTTGTGAACGAATGAAAGAAAACAGTAAAGTTGCAGTTCTGTTTTTCAACACCAGGTGACGCATGAAACACACCCCAAGTAACAGTCTCGTGTCCTACCTCCAGACCGCGGACGTGCACGTGGCAAATCAGGAGATATAAACCTCTATGAACATAATCCAGCGGCTCGTTGGTCTAGGGGTATGATTCTCGCTTAGGGTGCGAGAGGTCCCGGGTTCAAATCCCGGACGAGCCCAAAGTTTTCTACATCTGGAATATAAATTCCATTAGAGAAAGTGCTCAAAATAAATTATTTGCACTGTAAACAAAAACATCTCGCTATTAATGTTCATGATGAACATTTAATACAATAAACAGAGTAACCTGATCAAACAAATCAATATCTTCTCATTCATTTAGATGAATAATCCATGTTGTACTTTTATGCTGAGCATAATTTTATACATTACACATCTATCTATCTATCTATCTATCTATCTATCTATCTATCTATCTATCACTGCAAAGAGGTTTATATGTACCATTTTTTTCTGTTTATAATTTTTGTTTGCTTCGCTGGTAGACATTGATTTAACATGATTAAAAAAAACTAACTTTATTTTACATGGTTTGTCACTAAAATCACACACAATACATTTACATAGTAACAATTATTTAAAAGTCATAAAGAAGTAATACAAAAAAAGGTTAAAATGTTCAGAGACAGCCCACAAACGACTCATTGTATTTCTCCATGGCTTTAAGAGAGTGTCGAGATTTCTGTTTGAAGACGGGCGAGCGCAGAAAACGAGTGTCTGTGAACTTGTCTCCACGCCGCAGCTTCCTGATCAAAACAAACCAACACAAACATGGTGACGAAAACATCTGGGAAAAACAGAATGTGCAGAATATGTCAGTAGGAAAAGGGGCTGAGCTTACGAGCTGATTGACGGTTCTTTGTAGCTGACTACACCCGTGCAGCGTCTTTTGCGGGCGAGGCCGGGGGTGGAGTCTCTGCCCAAGAGAGGCCTCTGATAGGCTGCAGGAGAGAGATTGGTCACATCACTCAAAGCCAAGCCCAGACAGGAGCGAACTACAAGACCACCTGCAGAAACACAACGTGCATGAAGGAAGTTATTAAAAGTGCAAAAAAAAAAAAAAAAAAAAAACCCATACTACACCGAAGGACAGTAAAGAAAGTGTGTGTGTGTGTGTGTGTGTGTGTGTGATAAGCCATGAACACAGAGGAAACAGAAGATCAGAGAGGTTAGGACATTACCTTTTCTCCTCCTTGACTTGTCCATCACCACAGACATGATGTTCTCCGGCTCTGATGATTGGTTTGGACAGTTTGTCAATTCAAACAGAGGACTGTCAATTACAAGCCCCACGTCTGCAGTAGTGATTTCAGGTGGAGGAGACGACACTTTCTTTCCAGACACAGCAGCTGGATGATGAAAGGATGGATCCATGATTAGCAACCTTTCACAAATCAAGCAAACGACATTTCCAACTCATAGACACACAGTGAGACAGACAGACAGACAGACAGGGGGTGAGAGACAGGCAGAGGGTGAGACAGACAAACAGAGAGGGGGTGAGACAGACAGAGAGGGGGTGAGAGACAGGCAGACAAACAGGGGGTGGGACAGACAGGTAGAGAGGCAGTGAGACAGACAGGCAGACAATGAGACAGACAAACAGGGGGTGAGACAGACAGGCAGAGAGGAGGTGAGACAGACAGGCAGAGAGGAGGTGAGACAGACAGGCAGAGAGGGGGTGAGACAGACAGGCAGAGAGGGGGTGAGACAGACAGGCAGAGAGGGGGTGAGACAGACAGGCAGATGATGAGACAGCCATACGAGAGTTAAGAAAGGCAGGGAGACGAGGTGGTGAGAGAAACAGACAGACAGACAGTGAAATGCACCTTCTGCAAACTCCTGGTCTGGATTTGATGGGTTACACTTTGATGGGTCAGCAGGAGAAGATACATGAGCCTCAGTGAAGTGCAGCTCTGCAGCAGGGGAGTGTGGAAGATGTAGTTCTGCTTTGCTCGACAATGGGACATGTTCAGCTTCGGCACATTTTTTGACGTTTCCTGTAAAAATAACAGAATTAAAATCCACGGGAAGTCCTCAGGTGAGGTAATACACCAACAAGGCTGAAGATCTGAGGCTCACCAGATCTCTCTGGAACCGTGTGCTTCTGTTTTGGCCTGGTGTTCTCCTTCCCTCTCGTCTGAGCGGACCTTCTCTTAGAGCGAGCGCGGCGTGGTGGAGGATCACGAGTCCGTCTCAACTTCCTTTCCGGTACGTACAGACTGTCGTCTGCGTCCTGCTCGGCTTCTGAAGGGAGAGAGTCTTCATTTGCTGGGGCAGGAGGGGGCGGAGCAACAGGGGATGGAACTGTGATAGGAGAGGGAGGGGCTTCTGACGTTTTGCCTCCTCCTCGGAACGGCGTGACATGAATGGCTTCTTCGCAGTCAAAGTCGAACGTGTCGTTACCGCCAAGGGACGAGTTTAAGCGGTCACTGGGGGCGGGAACAGAACCGGCCGCCTTGCGACTCTTAGAACGAGCACGCGGCTTCTACAACGTGAAGCAGAACAAGATGTATTAATATTTATAAAACACTCCACAGAACAATTAACGTGTGTTTACTAGATGTTTCACCTCCCAGGGTTTCTTCAGCGGTGCACGCTCCACTCTGCGTCCACGCTCTGGCTTGGTAGCCGACTGAACCACTTTCCGCTTCGTCTGTCTGGACACACAGCGCTGTGGAGGCTCCGGAGTCGAGTGCTGCACGGCTGCGAGGTCCGATAGTTCAGAGTCAAATGCATCAACTGAATCTTTCCGGAGTGACCTTTGACCGCCAGCTGCAGTGTTTTCAGCAGGAGCTACATGCTCAACGACATCAGTGCTGGTGCGTTCTGTAATCCCTGCATCGAGGTGGAGCTCAGGACACTCAGCCATGTCAGAGCTCTGAGGCTCCACCTCTTCCATTACACAAGCATCCACAGAGGCGGGGTTAAATAGTGAGCTCCGCCTTCGCTCAGAACGTTTCCTTCCATCTCGACGTCGTCGCATTCCGACAGCGGAAGGCAGTGAGGCCGTAGTATTAGTGGAACCTCCCAGAGCCTCGTCTACTACAGATACACAGGTGAAAGGAGGCATGGCCTTGGTTTACACCTTTCCAGGTCAAAGAGGCGTGGCCTCATTTCATTAAACTAAAATTATTTTATTTAATATTTAATTAAAATGTGCAAGAAATTCAACCCACACACTTTCGATTTTTAAACAAGGATGCATACACTTCTTCAAACACTCAAACACACAAACACACACACACACACACACACACACACACACACACACACACACACACACACACACACACACACACACACACACCGTCCCCCTGCTGTGTAAGAGACTCAAAAGGGCGGAGTTCCTCTTCCCCAGTGACCACCTCAGCCTGTTCCACGCCCCTGAACCACATCAACAGCGCACACACAAACACACACACGTTATTAAGAAACACTTAACTTGGTTGAGAAAATAAATAAATAAAATTCATATTATGTACATTTGTAAACAGTAGACAGAGAGATAAAGCCAATCACAGTTTTTATATTTATACCTCGGGCTGGGAGACGGGACGAGGACTAACTGCTGCTCCTCTGAAGAAGACGTCTTACACACGATACAGAAATAAAACATGATAAGAAGAAAAATAAAAACATTAGGAATATAAGAAATGTGTTTTTACAGATGCATGTGTGCAGAAAAAAAGCCTAGAATTTATTAATAATGCAGAAAAGCAGAACATATTAATATTATTATAATTACAGCCAAAATCATTAGGTAACTCACCTGTGCACATTTGGCCATGGTTCCTGCACTCAGAGCCCTCTTCATCATCAGCAGGTGGAAGATGAGGGCCTGGCGTTCTTTCTTCAGCTGCAGAATGATCCCTTGTGCTTGCCGTAGCTTCTCTCTCTCCGCCTGCAGAGCCAGGGCCAGCGCTTTATTATTCACCTGCACACTCTTCAGGACAAATGGCTTCACTGAGGCTGAAGACAAAGACGGAGACAGAAAAAGGAAAGCGGTAAGGGATGTCGCTCTACAGTAGAACAGTCGAACAGAGTAAATAAAAATCCACCCAAAACTAATGCATATAAATATTTATTTCCTTAGTGAACAGTCTGCTACTGATGTAGGATGGGTTACATGACTTTAACCTCAACTCTAAAAACATCAGATTTCCGATTAACCAAAAATAAATAAATACAGTGAAAAGATTTCTGTCCTGATTTTTTTTGGCATATTTAATTTAGATCATTGAGATCATTTTAATCTTACACAAAGATAACCAGAATAAATACAAAATGAAGATTAATTGCCAATGCATGATTGCAGTTGTCGCTCCTAAGGATGGCACAAGTTATTAAGTGTAGGGGGCAATTAATTTTTTCACACCAGACCAGGTACAGTATGTATAATTATTTACTATGTCATTTAAGTGTGACAAATATGCAAATCAATAAATAAATCAGGAAGGAGACAATACTATTTCACAGCACTATAAATAGACAAACTAAATTCAAGATGATCTCCTCAACCACAACATGGGTGCTAACAGAATCAGCACTATCCCTCACCTCTCTAACTGAAGAAAGCGATGCAGCAGCGCTTTATACTCTCCAGCACTCTTCATTATCTCCACTACTTCTAGAATCGATTAAACTTAAATTTAAAGGTGAATGTAAACATATTAAAGGTGAGAGGAGCAGAGGGAAAGAAACTCATCACAAACATCTAAACATTTAATGTGCTTCAGGGTGGAGTTTCACAGACCTTCAATAAATGCTGTTTAAAGACTTCAGCTCAGCATTCAACTCCATCATTCCTCATCATTCGATCGATTAGCTGAGCCTGTTGGCCCTAAACACCTCCATCTAAAACTGAGACTTTTTGACTGAGAGGTCTCAAGCAGCCAGTCATAAACAGCACCTGAAAACTGGGGGCCCTCAGGGCTGTGTACTAAATCCCCTGCTGTTCACCCTGCTGACTCACGACTATGAAGCAAATCACAGTTCGCATCACACCATCATGCTCACCGATGCAAGAACGATGAGTCGGCATACAGAGATAAAGTACAGAGTTTCAGGGGTATAGCTAACAACCTGTCTCTGAATGTGTAAAATACAAAAGAGATGGTTGTTGACTTCCAAAGTACACGTAGTGATCACTCCCAGCTGAACATCAACAACTCCTCCACTGAGATTGCCAAGAACGCCAAAGTCCTTAATGTTCACCTGGTCCCTCCACACCAGCTTCATAACAAGTCCCAGTGACGTCTCTACTTCTTGAAAAAGCCGAGGAAGGCCCAGCTCCCACCACACATCCTTAGAATGTTCTAGAGAGGGACCACCGAGAGCATCCTGAGCAGCTGCATCACTGCCCGGTTTGAGAATTGCGCCATTCGAGATTGCAAGACCCTAAAGAGGATAGTGAGGATGGCTGAGAAGATCATCGGGGTCTGTCTAACCTCTATCATCCGCAAAGCTACCAGCATTGTGACCCGACACACACACTTCACTATACTGCCATCTGGAAAAAGCTACCGAAGCATTCAGGCCCTTATGGCCAAACTGTGTAGCAATTCAAGTACTCAAAACAAGGACCTGGTCTCGGTCTCTATCTCTCACACACACACACACACACACACACACACACGCGTACTGTTTTGTACAAAGTGCTGCTAAAATAATGCAGTGTTTATATGTACAGTATTTATTAATATATGGACAAATCCATCAGTGTGGACACAACTCTACTCTCCTGGTTGGTGGAGCAGTGTCTCCATGTCCACTGCCTCTCTGTCTGATGTTACTTTTTAAGGGTACGTTGTTTCATCTCACTGTGGAATGATGAAGACTAATTGAATTCACTTGACATTACCGGTGGTCTTCAGTTTAGAAAGTCCTCGACTTGCAGCACACGCGCTCGCCAGGCGCTTGTTCCGCTTCTCCTTCATCTTCTCCTTAATGTCGTCCAGACTCTGCTGGAATGACTTCTGCACCACCCGCTCGCGCGCCATGGCTCACTAGATACACACAAAACACACGTGATTTAGTCACACGTTCATTTTAACACCACTCAACGTTTATGTTCAAAAGGAATATTATAAGATTTATATAAGATTAGACAACAGTTCAACACTAAAATATCATTCACTGAAACACATTTAAAAACAAAGATTTTATTGATCAGTGAATTGAATTTTAACAACAATCAAATCACAAATCTACATTAAAATTTCACGTTTTATATTAGAAGTTTAAATACCAGATTTCAAGCAAATTACACAAAACTACATCACTGGTGAGATTTGATGTAGTTATTTGTCTCTTTCTTAATATTTAATTAAAAAATCAATGATGTAGTTTTGTCTATACAAATGCAAGTCATTACTTCGAATTCAGTAAAATGGCCAGAATTTACCCGAATGTAGCGCATCAGTGCGAAATCTCACCTACATGATGATGTAAACTGACTTTCACTTTAATTTAATAAATAAAATCTCTTCTCATGAAACTTGATCCTAAAAATCCTGGTGATGTTCAGTTCCAGTCATGGCGGCGGAAAGCCACACAGTGCTAACTGTTAGCCTCGTGCTACACTTCCTCTCATCAAACACAAATAAATATAATGCAATCTCCCACCTCAGAACTTCAATAACTGCCCGGAATGTGAGTGTGAGTTATTTAATAACTGATCATTTATATGAATTACATTATTAGTCAGAAACTAAACGAACACTCACCGACAGCAGCAGCTTCACTTCCGTTATATTCTTAATGTTTTCCTCTTGGAGGACGTTGACATTCGAACTGCGCGCTGCGAGCTCACTGATTGGTCAAATGTAGTCTTGCGTCATTTCCGCGAATACGTCGCGAGCGCTATGTCGCCACCTAGTGGCACAAATAAAATCAGCTTGCTCAGATCGTGTTGTGTTCTTCCTCTTCTTTACTCAAAGATAATGTACATTTAAATGATAAAAAACGAGGAATTGCCTAATTTGTGGTGCTTTTTTAAAAATGTTTTTTAAAGTCTTAATTGTCATTAAATTAGTAATAAAAGTGAGCTCTTGATGAAACAGAGATATCAATTTTAAAAAGTTATAGTTACCAAAAAGTGTCTTTTTGTACTGTTATATTTTCTTTATTCATTTATAAATTCATTAAAGTAACTAAGATGGAGTACATTAATCTAAATACATGGCCATTGAAATGAATGATTAATCAATTATTCAAATAATTAAATGAACCACTAAATTAATTAAGTATTTTTTTATTTTAATTACATTTCAATAGTGTGTTAAAGCTCTGTGAGGTGGTCGAGGTGGTAATCCCTAAATTTAAACAGCAAAAAAGCCTGAAATCCAACAAATACTTCAGAAACTGCATACAATAACGTTTTGAATAAATACAGGGAAAAAAGCCCATTTCTGTAACAGTACACTCTAATAGACATTATTATTATTATTATTATTATTATTATTATTATTATTATTATTAATAATAATACAGTAAATCGCTGCACTGTATGTTAGTGTTTTATTAATTAACTTTTTTTAAATGTAATTTTTGTGATCATGATAACATCAGATACAACATGGGAACTGAAATCCTCACCATTATCTTTCATTTTATCTGAAATGCCTGGGTGTGAACACTGCAGAGGAATGAACGTTTTTATGGTGCTGCTTTGACATTTAAAAGAGGGACAGTTTTTCTTTTCAATCTTTTTGAAACTCTTTCACAGGGAGGCCGGAGGCAATGTGGCTTTACTCAGGGGCTCAAATTTAACTTCCTTCTAGTTCCAGGAATAAAACCTAATAATAATGATAAATGGGGAAACATTCATTTCTTTCAGTAGATGAATGTGTGGATTTATCTTCAATCTAACCTGTTTATCAGATCAGGAATTACTAATCAAATTAATCAATGGATATTTCTTGACTCATTAACAAAAGAAAGAGAGAGAATGAAGAGGGAGCAGTGTTTATAGCTGCTAGAATATAAATGAGTAACTATCTCAAACATTACTGATAAAAAGCAGGATGTGTCCTCCTGAAACAATGATTATAAAAAAGAAAGATCTGTGGTATAAAACCTGTTATATGCTGTTAAAGGAAAATAATTAACTTCAGCATGCCAGCAGTTTTTGCTGTAATGTTTTATGTCTTATGTTGACATATGTATAAGATAAAATCGAAGGCAGCCGTCCTGCACCCGCTTCACGATTCAGCTGTCATGCCGTCATATTTTGTGTGTGCAGATCAGCGAAACCCATGCAGAGATTGAGCAAAATGAACAAGTTTCTGAGTTTGATAAGGAAACGTGACGATAGGGGAACACGGGGGGGAGATGAGTGCAGAGGAACCAGTCAGCATCTCAGGGTTTCCTGCTGGACAGGGTGTGAGCACACGGCGGGGTCACGCTGTGGGAGGTCCTTCTATCATTTATTCTTGAATAAAAAAATTGTAATTCAGTCTTATGTATAAATCACTTTTAATAGAGGACACATAGCAGCTTTAGAGAAGTCTTGATGTATATAAAAACAATTTCAGATGTAATAATAATAATAATAAATGTTAATATTTATATTGGGATTTAAAATATTATGTAATATTTATAGTTATACCTTTAATTTAATGCAAAATGTTCTGAGCAGCTGATCAGGTTTACATTTCACAGTCAGCTGTATTTGGTATATAACTTTAATGTTTGTGACAAATAAAATCTCGACTCTCTTAAATAAATAAAATGAAGATGTTAATGAGAAATGAGTCCTGACTAGTGTCAGTGCAGCAAGTCTTCTACATTCTTGTTCTTTGAACTTCAGGTAAATGGTAAAGGTGCTTTTTACTCTTCACATGTACACAGTAAAAAAGGCTTCGCTCAGGCCATTCAGGTTCTTCCACACCAAACTCACTCATCCATGTCGTTATGCTTTCATGCAAATTCTAGTTGTAAATCAAAAGTTCGTGCACAGTTTAAAAAAACGTTTATTTGAATATAGAATAATATTGAACTGTATTTTTTTTAAAACACACTTTAATATTTTATCACCTTGTGTTTAGATATTTGTGTTTGTTCATTTTGAATGATTAGGTTAATTATTTTATGTAATATTAGTTTTGATTAACAGTTATACAATATATAACACGACATTGTTCAAATAAAATTGTTATTCTTGGTTTAAAGTTATGCATCATTTCATTGGAAAATAATACAATTGCTGTAAATTAAAAACTATTTTTCTTCTCACTGCTGCTTTGCTCGGAATTTGACATTAAACAGTGAAATATATATAAATATCCTGTATTCTGAAAATATGATTGGATCATATTTGCCAATGACTCAGACTTAAGGAATGCTAACACACCTTTTTCTAACCCTGATGAGGTGGAGTTTATTCTATCAGCTCCTCTTTTACATTCACATCATGTTTATGAGCAGACAGAATGAGAGATATGGAAATATATAAATATATATACACATACCCCTGGGAGCAGGAACGCATGCATGGCTGAGAGCTCTATAAAAGAAAGGGAACAGTACACAGTGTACCTTCAACCGCAAACCAATGATTTGTTTAAACGTCTGCTTGAAACTACTGATAAACCAACCCTGTATTTTACCTTCAGAAAATGACAAATAAAATAGCACTGTTTTTAAACAAGTTTTTTGTAAATAAAGTTCCTGATAAATAAACATGGTCATTTTGTGTCTTTAAAGTATGAAACATTACACCATCTTCATCAGCATCGCTATTTTCTTGAGTGGTTTCGGTCTGCCCATTAATCGAGGTGTTTCCCAGAAGCCTGTGGGTGAAGTGAATAAAAAGCTCATCACTGACCCTGAGTGCACAAGAGAACTGATTGTCTGAGATGATTATCTGATCTATCAGTCAGACTCGAGCACTCTTCCTGTCCTGTTCTGCCCTGCTGGTATTTCCTCTAATCAGAGTTACTATGAAGTTTATTACCCTGAAATTCACCTCAACCTTTGAGGGCATCATCACAATGTAATAGTTAAAGCAGTACACTGAAGCTGAACCCTGAATCTGAGTGTTTCTCTCTCAGAAAGGTTTGATGTAAATCCTTCTCAGGAAGATAGAAACCCTTAATTACTGTGTGCTATAAACTCTGAAAAGAACCAGAGGTGTCCAGTAACTAATTACATTTACTTGAGATTTTGTGCACTTCTACTTAGTAGTAGTTTTTAAAATCAGTAATTTTACTTTTACACAAGTACATTATTTCTGAAGTATTGTACTTAACTACATTTTGAATTCACATTCGTTACTGATTAAAAAATAAACAAATAAAAATAATACAAGCGGAAAAAAGTGAAACGCCGTCGAATCAAAAGTTGTTCAGTGAAATCGCTCACTGTCTGAACTCTGAATCTGCATTTACGATTTCTCTCATCATCATTAATGACATTATAACAGTCGATTATTTAGTTTTACTGCTCTAATTAGACTATGAGTCTTCAACAGGGGGTCCACAACCACCAGGGGCTCTGGGGCAATGCTGCAGGGGGTCCGCTAATTAATGCTGAATCACAAATAATCTGTTGTTAAAAAAAAATAAAAAAATAAACCAATTATACATATTACATTAAAATATATTAAACATAAAGTGTTTTTTAGAATATACTTGATGTCCATGCAAATGTGTAAATGTCCACCTGACAGGAAATGAACAATATATGAAACTGCAAATCTATGAAAATAAAAGAAAATATATTGAAAAATTAGACAACAATGCATGTAAAACAACAACAACAACAACAACAACGTTCTAATTGTCTTGAAATAATATAACTAGCGTAATATGATTGGTTGCTGTGAATATTAGTGGTTATGTTTGACACATTTTTTATCGTGGGTCCCTGCACCATGTTTCTTGACCTTGACCTGAAAAACATTGAAGGCATTAGACTCAAGTCATGAAGTGTGTTTTTTATTTTGTTGTTATCGTTCTTTAATTTATAAAGTTGTTCCTTCAGTTAATCAGCTAGTTGAAGATTTAGATTCTCCTTGAGCTTTTTGGATGACACGAGAACTCCCCTAAAAATATTAAATTAAACCTACTTTTTACTTTAACTTGAACAGATTTTTACTTACACTTACGTAACATGTATTGAAGTAACAGTACTTTTACTTGAGTAGAATATTCTATTACCTCCATAAAGAAGTCTAATAGCGCAATACTTTGATCTTAAACATTGTTTTCAAAGTTCCAGGAAGTAACTACATAATTTTAATTTTATCTATTTTTTTTCCAGTTAAGATATATAAAATATAGTGTATATAAAATATCGTTAGTTACTCATTAAGCATTAATGTTCAACTTTATGTAAATGTTATGAAAACAACCTGTTATTGTTACAACCTTGAATTTAATTATTTTCCCTTCACAGTTATTACAGCTTTCAGATCATCCATTTTTTTTTCATATATCTATTTTCCACCTCTCCACAGCACACCTGAGGAGACTGTGGCACCATGTGCAGTGATGAGCAGAGCTCTGACTCCTGGACTGGAACTCATCACATCACTGGAGCTCTGACCCCTGAACCTCATCACAGGAACCTCAATGCTATATTCAATCAGATCCACTGAAACCCTGCAGGTTAGTCTGCCTGCAAATATTACAACCACAACCACAACCACCAAAAACATCACCATCTATTCTTCTGAAAACACCACCACTGACGTTCAGGATCATCTTCACAGCAGCACCACTTCCTATTTCCACACTCAGGTTCTTGTAGGGTTCTTGATTGGTCCTGCACTCATTTTTAGCAACAGTAGGATATTGACCAATAAAATATAATTTTTATTTTTACATTTGTTATTTAAAATTTATTTGACATAGAAATAATACAATTACTTTATCCTTGATTATTATTATTTTTTTACCTCATTTGTTTTTGCTTTTATATCATGTGTCTTTTTTCTTTTTATTCATGCAATTAATCCTTTTCCCCAGATTTCTATTGTTACTTCATTTAAATGAAATATTCTATTGATTGTCATTTGGCTTTTTGTATGACCTTATTTTTGTATGACCTTCTACAAACCTGATCTGGTCCATCTACAGAAGCAAAGGCTTCAGAATTGTGTGAACACACTCACTTCCACACTTTAAGCCTGAAAAGTTTCTCATACTGGCTTTGACACAAGACTCTAATTGTGCTGACTCAGCTGCTTCCCACAGGTGAAGGTGGTGCTCTGTAATATAAGTAAGCCTCCAGTAGTCCTCACCAGGTCCAGAGTAATCAGAATTCAAGCTTTCTTTCCTCTCTCTCCTTCACCATGAAGCCTGTCTCGGTCATGAAGCTCCTGCTTGTTGCTCTGTGTGTAGCTTCAACGATTCACATTTCAGCATCTCAGGTGAGTTCTAACAGATCTGTAGAGTGAAATACTTCATTCTTGATATAATTATATATTTAGCTTCCTCATTTGTCAGCATGCTTCCAGAATCTGAGAAGATGTGTGTAGGTTTGACATTTTTTCTGGTATTCTGAGGAAAGATAATGAAAGAGAAATGGATAAATAAGATGAGGAAAAGATCACACAGCTGATATTCAAAATGGCTGCAAATTTGCATCAGCGGTATTTACTGTAACCCTAAGACAAACGACTAAAACATTAACCGTTGTTATGACGTCATTTCTACCGAAAAATGCAAAAAAAATTATAATTTTAAATAAACTACATTTTTTTTTCATAAATAAACGAGAAAACATTTACTAACATTAACTCATTATGAGAATAACTACATCGGAGTGTCTTTAATAATGTCAAGGCAAATAACAACAAAAATATAGCTAAACTTAAAAGATATGCATTTAAGTTAATTTTTTTATATAATTTTTCATCTAGTCCTAAATAGTCTAAAGATAAATCTCTAATAGCAAATCCCAAGTGGTTTCTCAAATTGTAAACTATTCTGGATTAATCATAAATGATTAATTATTCTAACTAAAAGAGAAAAAAGCATATGATGTTTATATTTGTCTGTTTTAGGGGAACATGACTTTTCCTGGTACTGCCAATGTAACACTGTCAACTACAAGCGGACAAAACAACAGCAACTCAACAAACACAACGCTGCCTTCTGGATTTACAGCCGTCACCACCACCCCAATCAACACCGTGAAGCCAGAGACCAAGGCTCCGATTAAACCTCTGGATGAAGATAGCTCAGAGGAGGACAGCAAGGAGACCCACAGGCATCACAAGAACTCAGAAAGATTTCATCAGAAGAAAAACAGAAGGGGGGGGGGGGGATGAATTTGAATTTTGAAAGTCGTTCAGGATAAAAAGTGTAAATGATGTACACTGTCGAATACAACAAATAAATATTTATAACAATCGAATCAATTAATCTATAAATATATGAATAAATACATATACAAACATGATTCAATAGTTTTCATTCTAGAAATATTTTTTTCCTCGTAAACTGTATTGCAAATGAAGGCATCAGTAGACACACATCAGACACAGTGCAGCATCAGATTTCTAGAAACTGAAATAAACTGTAATCTTGGATTTGATGAGCCTGTGAAAAATTCATGTAAGATCCTGTAAAGCACTGTGTCATCTGTTTATTTGCTCTACATGTAACTGCCATTGAATAAAGTTAAACAGCTGGACCATGTTTTCTCTTTAGTGTCTCATGTTTTATAAAAAACCTGCAAAGAAAAAAGTACGTGGAGATTGAGATGGAGCTGGTGGTGCTACGACTCAGTAGCCTACATGCTACATCAATATGAGGCATATTTCAAGGAATCAATAAAGTGATGTACAACCTCTTGTCTGTACTTTGTCTAAAATCTGACATAGTTATAAATAAATAAAAGTAATCAGCAGAGGTTGAGCATTAAAGCAGCATTTCCCCAACTTTTTTGCACCATTGACCAGTTTCACACAAGACTGGTGTTCTCCATGGAGCAAAAAGGGTGGTCACGCTCATATCTAAACACATTAACATGCATATTATATTAATATTATATGATTTAATTATTCATTTCATTATTACATTTTAATTAAAATGTAGCTTAATGCAAATGAGCCACAGCCCGGTGGTTGGTCCTGGTGTAGTATCTGTTCAGTCTCCAACAGTGTATGCAATTCAACATTAAGTGTCTCTGGATAACTTTGTAATTTGTATAAAAAAAAAAAAAAATGCTGATTCATTTTAGTTTCTTCAAACATGACCAAAAAAAAAGCATTTCCTATTTGTGTGGCTAATGCAAGTAAGTACAAGCTTCCTCTCCAATCTACTATCCCTCAGCCAGATGTCTTTAACAGTAAATCTATTATAAAGTAAGCACTGAGTCCAGACTCCAACACTCCAAAATGAAGGAGTATCTACTTTATTAATTGTGTAGAAAATCTGCATATTGTGGCACAAGCGTAGGTTACTGTTGTAGGTTGCCTCGCACCATTACAGACCAATTCAGGCCTACATTTGAGCCTTTCAGTGATACCTGAGATCTGGTAAGTCACAACCAACCTCATTTTGCATGTTTGCTTAGGATAATAATTAATTATAAGCAAGTAAGAGTTCTCACAAGGTGGAGAAAATATCACCATATAACCCCAATCTTCTCATCCCTACACTGGCTACTGGTTAAGTTTCAAATCCACTACAAACTACTGGTGGTTTATCTCCATGTATCTCTCCAGTCTTCTAACACGCTACAATCCATCAGGCTCCTTTAGATCTTAAAACTCCAGACTTCTGGTAGTTCCTAGAATAGCAAAGTCCACTAAAGGCGGTAGAACATTCTCACATTTAGCTCCTAAACTCTGGAACAGTCTTCCTGACAGTGTTCGGGGTTCAGACCCACTCTCCCAGTTTAAGTGTAGATTAAAGACGTGTGTTTTTAGCGAGTTCTACACATAACACACATCACATATCATAACCTTGTGCTCCAGAACATCTGATCACATCACATTATCAACTTGTGCTGTTAATATCATGAACAGCAGCTACGCTAATTTCTCTCCACTGCTTCTCCTTCTCTCCCCATCCCGAGGCTTCCTGAGGTTGCTCCAGCTCCAGTCACGTCCCACCTCATGAGTATTATGGACCTTTAAAGAAGTAGATGCCTACAAACATCCCAAACAATCTAGAGACGTACCAGTGCCATTTGGATTCCACTTCTCACTAGCTCCTGGTTCCACAAAGTCAGCTGACTGTAGAAGACTGCATAAAGATCATTACTCATAATCGGACAATCCATTCTGTCTTGGTTAGTTCTCTCTTTCCAGTTTTGTATTGTTTAAAGACTATAATCACACTCATGATCTGGCCCAAATGAGGATGTTTCCCCTTTTGAGTCTGGTTCCTCTCAAGGTTTCTTCCTCATATCATTTAACGGAGTTTTTTTTCTCACCACAATCACCCCAGACTTCATCATCAGGGATAAACACACATCATTCGCCAATAGTAATGGTGTCATCCTAAATATATGTCTACTGCCAAGCCATTAATAAACCTATAAACTTCAAATACCTGGGCTGAGAATATCTACTCAACTGTCTTCTGTATATTTATTTATTTATTTATTTATTAGGTAAATTTTTAGGTTTGCATATACTCCATGGCTTTAAATTGTTTAACTTGAATAAACCTCAGCCTTCCACAAGCTTCTCACAATACTCTAATGAAATAATAATCCTGTCTCCTTATAAATCACAGTCTGAACATGACATGTGGAGTAGTAAAAACCAGAGATTGAATATTAATAGCTTGTGTTTGTTCTATTCAAGTTTTTTTTTTGTTTAATTGCTTTTGTCTCTACAGGATATGCTGTGAACCTCATAAACCCTCACCTGTATCCAGATGTTAATCTCACAGTTTTTCCTCCTGTGCAGTTTTAAACAGCAGAGGAATCTCACATCGACCTGATCATTGGTGTGCTGATTCAGGTCCTGCCCACAGGTGGGTAGAAATGGGTGGGGCACTATATTATAAGTGAAACCTCCATTAGTGCTGACTGGGTTCAAATAAATCAGAACCTGAGCTCATACACACACATGAACTGATGATGGAACCTGTCTTGGTCAGATCCAGCATGAAGCTCCTGCTTGCTGCGTTGTGTGTGACAGCCATGATTCACATTGCTGAGGTGGGTTCAAAAAAATACAGTTTAAAATATAAAAACAAAGAGTTTTTATGCTTCAAATGAGAAATGAAAAGAAATGTGTACAAAAAGAAAAGTACAAATTATTATTATTAATTTAATACAATTAATTTATTATAATTTTTTCCTTATTTGTTTCTCTCAGTTTTGAAAGTATTTTATTAATAATCCTGTGTATATAAATGACAAACAGATATTAATAAAATGTCTAATTCCTTCTCAATTCAAAAAGTGCATAAAAAAACGCATTGACTTGAATTGAAGTGTATTGGCTGGTGATATTCATTAATATTAACTGTACCAAATTCCTGCAGCAGATTAGAACATGTTAATGACATGTATTTAGCATGTATTATAACACATCCTTTCAACGTCCTGTCAGTGATCTTCTGAGCAGTTTCATCTGCTAAACTGATGAGGAAAAGGGAAATGCAAATTTAAATAAGGGAAAGAGTACGCTATTCAAAGTGGCTGTAAATTTGTGAAACGAATATGTATATTAAATCAAATAAATAATACTAAAAATGAAATAAAAATTATACATAAAATAAGTAATCAAAGAAATGCAAACAGGAACTTACACATGAATTTAAAAATGTCATGAATAATGGATATTATTCACAAACGTTCTATTATTATTATTATTATTATTATTATTATTATTATTATTATTATTATTATATACACTGTAAATTAAAAGAATAAATAATATGCTGGGCCCTTGGGAAAGACCCTTACCCATCAGCTGTTCAGTTGCATAAATTAGATCTGGACAAAAAAAAAAAATATATATATATATGTACACGACAATTTTTTTCAATTTCGAAATGTTTTCGATTTCATTAGACTTTAAAAAACTTTAAAGGAGCAAAATTCAGTGAATAAAAGATGTTTTTAACTTTGAAAATATGCAATCTTTATATAAACAAATATATCTATATTTTTTACACACTTTGATCTGTTTTTGCAGTGTACATAACTAAATCATGGTCGAAATATACAGCATCAAAAGTACATTTATTTTTAAATAACGCTGTAAAACAGAGGAGCCCAAACCCTTTTCTTTAAAGGGCCAAGAATTCATCTAGTTGAAAGGGCTGTCGGCCGAAAAGAAAAAAGGTGCATTATATTATTTTTTATATTAAAATTAAAGTTGCCATGTTTCCTCTTATTTATGATTTCACAATATTTTAAAATACATTAAATAAAAAAAACATGACTAATGCAGTTTTGCATAACAAGAGAGATGAACCTGCTCCTTATTCTTCAAAAGATTTTCAGAATGTTTTTTTTTCTCCTCTCTTCTCATATATGACATAGTGGGCCAAATCAAAAGATCACCTGGGGCCAACTTTGGCGTGCAGGTCCTAGTTTGGGCATCTCTGCTGTAGAGGAAATGAGACTGTGTATTGAACATTTTATGTGGTCATAAAGTCATAAAGTTTTGGCTCCTACTCCATTTAACTTTCGGACAAGAAGACATGTATTGTAAGAAACAGGAATAATGAAGTGAATCCTTTTTTTTGGTCACTTTTAGCCTAATAACACCACAATTACCACCAGCACCATAGCCTCCTCCACCAACTCCACCACCTCCTACTTCAGCAGTACCACAAGCTCCTCCTCCACCTCCAACACCTCTTCAAGCATAATGCCGTCTTCTGAGTCTACACCCCTTACAACTTCTGAAAGCATGGGTTCCTTGACAACTACGACAGGTGGGAGTGTGTGCATCGGTGTGCCATATGACGTCCTGTTCCTCCAGCTGGTGATCATATTGGCCATGATGATGGGCACCAACTAATGCCAAAAGACTTCACACACTGTAATCGCACTCAACAAATATACCCATGAAACATAAACACCTCCATGCTACAACCAAGCTAGCATTAAATTCAACACCTACACCATTCCATTTATTTCATTATTACCGCTGTTGCCTATAATATTATTAATAATTATAATAATTATAATATTAATAATTATAATTATAACAACTATTATTATGCAATCAAATTATTACATTATTGCTTGATGTAGACTTATTTATAATCCATTCAGTAATCTAATAATCAAAAATCAAACAACTTTATTTTTTTTTTTTACTATGCAAATGTTCCTTATGCAAATGTTATATGAGCTAAATGTAAATACATGAATAGTCATCTATTTTGTTGTTGTTGTTGTTTTGGAATCATTATAAATAAAGATGATTAGAAATTCTTGACCAGACCATGCAGGACACTGAGAACATGTCAGGACATCTGAAATAGGCAACACCTCAAAATTATTATTAATTTTCTTTTGTAATAAAAAGTTAAATGATGCCACACGCTCCGGAAATGTTGGTGTTTTATATATACTAGTTATCGTTGCTTACAGTTCTGTGCATTTCCTGTTTATTCTTGCATTATTACTTTATTCAATTTGTATTAAATTCGGCTCTGTTTCATTATTTATTTTGTGGTTCACTTTCGTGCCTCTCTGATTCCTCCGATAGAAACCCTGGTGAAACCGTTCCATCCAGTGATTTTGTTTTGGGCCAAACATGTCAGCAAAATGTGCATTTCCCATGTGTCGAGCAGTGCATCACTCTCGCCTTGTCATAACAAACATGAGAACTGCTTATATGTGATTTCACATCATCCCAAAAATCAGTTGCTGAGAATCTAAAGATGTCAAATAATCCATTTCAATGCATATCTAATATCTTCATCGACTGATCCATTTACTTTCTGTTTTTAAAAAAAATACATATTCCTGTGTGTCCATGTGTCAAGATAAGGACACGAGAATATCGCTATCAGTTCCAATACTTTTGCTCACCAAAAATATTAATCCATCCAAAGGAGTGGATGAGTGTGTGTGGTGTCTAAATGATTGTCAGAACATTGATTCAACATTATTGTACACCCAAACACATAATGCACTTTTGTAATCACTTTCACAAGTGTTTCCTTCAACATCACTTTTATTATTTAAAATAATTTCAGAACTACAAAAACCTGAACTGATTTAAGCAATGTGCATCAGCCGTTCTTCTCAGAAGTGCACGTGTGAAAGTGTATGGACGGGAAAATGTTTTGTGAGATTTGCAAACAAACCCAAATGAGTAACACTGAGTGACAAAAACAAATTTTTCACTCACCCAGCGTGTCCTTCAGGGTAAAGATCATGTAGAAAAACACCAGAGTCAATTTAAATTCGTTAATTAATTATATAATGCAGTATTTTCCATTTAAATTAGTCACACATTTGATGAGTCACGAGATTCAGATAATCATTAAATACATCATAATTTAATAAATAATTCAGCTATTTAAAAAAAACTTTTCCATTTATTAGTCCTACAGTTTCTCTGAATGTCTGAATGTTTCACTATTATAAAATGATTACAAATATAATTTTGTTTAAATGTAAATTATGTAAACCTTTAAAAATTAAGTAAAATGTAAACCCCTAAAATGTGAAAAGAGCAGCACCACATGCACCTTTACAGTTAAACAAAATATACAGTTCCAAATTAATTATTTATGAATATAAATATATTTATATTAAATATAATGTTGCAGAGGTTTTTTTGTGGGTTGTTATTTTTATTTTTTTTATTATGGACCTGATGGTCTGAACACTACTGTAAAAAACCCTGCCATGATGTACCTGAACAAAAGGGCATTGTGCCAAACAAAGCTGAAGATGACACCGACAGAGCATACAATGACCTATAAACGTACAGCTGTATACAAAACCCCTAAACATTTGCATAAAATTCAAAGTTGTTGAAGCGAAGTGCTAGTTTTACATAACTCACTGAGCCTGTGTAGCTGAGAAAAATTAGAAACACTGATGGCCAGATACATCTAACTGATTTGTATCTGTGTTTACTTCATTCTGTCCTGCGACCGAGGAAAGATTGGGCAAAAAAAAAAAAAAAAGGATTTCAGAGCAACATAAAGTTTGGAGAAATGAGAAAACTACACTTTTAGAAGTGATCACCAGCCAGTTTTGTGTGAATGAGCACTGTGGATGCTGGCCAGAGCTTTTTAGTATCTGTATGGGTTTCTCCTGCAGAATTGAATATGGATGCAAAAACCGGACAGCTAATCATACAAAGAACATTGTACTCATGGTGTAGCATGGGAGGGCAGCAACATGCGATGGAGCTGCTACTAGTTAAGACAGAGGACACCATGGACACCTCCAAATAGCACAAACTGTGCATCTCAGACAACGGAAGCTAAAAAGAAGATAAGATAAGCCCAAACCAGAGCCAACAAACAAATGGCTTAAGACTGAATTAGCTCATTCAGAAGATAGATCTAAATCCTAACAAACACCTGTGAAATGACTTGAAGATCTGAAGCATTTTGGTAAGAAAGAGGAAGAAAGATGTGTTAAAACGGCAGACTCTTTTCTCAAAAAAACACCGAATGACATTTACAGGCAAAAGCTGCTTTAACAATGTAATAAGTAAGGGGTGTGTATACTTATAAACACAGATTATTGAATGTTGTTTTCGTTCTTGACAGTGCATCACCACTATCAATGTCGCCCCACCACAACAATTCTATCAACAACCACTATTATGCCATTAACCCCAACTGGGATGATCTCTGCCTACCACGTAGAGACTTTTACCTCCACCAGAATGACATCTTCGGCCAAAGTGATGGTATCTCTTATTTAGAATTTTTGGTGATGTCACACACTTCACCTCACCCTGCTCACCAGCAGCCATGATACTCGACTAAAAACCCAACAGTGTCCTGATTGATCTCATGACAGACTTGTGGTGATAAAATAATTCCTTTGTTTATAATCATAAAATTTCAGATAAGTTCATTTCCATTCTGAAGGAACTTCTAGAACAGGTTCAGGTCCCTGAAGCTGCTGAAGAATTACTTTACTATACATTACTACATATAGAATTACATTACAATGTTTTAAAATTAATACATTTTCTTGTGTAATTTATGGGTTTACATTTACACATACAGTATAATCCTGTATAAATTAATACCATTACCTACTGTAATAATTTGGAGTCAACTGTGTTATGTACAGCAATTATATCATCAGGGGTTTTGATACTGTACCTCTGAATTTACCTCTGTATTTTTTTCGTCTATGTAGAGTATAATTACAAGTTAATTTATAACGCAGATGTAGATAACGAAGAGATCTGAAAAATAGAGAACAAAAAACACCCAGACATTGAAATTATGCACAGGGGTCTGACATTAGCACTGGATCTTCATAACACTGTTCCAGATCAGGTTCTAGCAATTTTATGAGGTAACTTTTTGCTGTATAAGCAGAAATGTCAGAGTAACGGGGTAAAAAATGAAAACTAAGTGAACTGTTTGCTCAGAATTTAGCAGCAATGCTTAGACATTTATTTTTCTTAAGTTCAGAACATTCAGGAAAAGAAAGAAAAAACCTGAAAACACAATAAAAAAGAGATCAATATTCTCCTACCAATAAAACTCACCATATCAATATTCAGATGAACATTTGTTAAGTAATTTCTTGTTCTCCAACGTCCATTTATCCTCATAATAGGAACAAATAGAGTGGTGTGATCAAATGAGGGGATCATCATCACTGAGTTCCCCACCCTGCAGTCCATTTATATAAAGCAGTACTGGACAGGAAGATAATAAAGGACCTCAGCCATCCAAACAAAGAACTACTGTATTTACTGCAGGAAATTTTTCATTTCCTGAAAGCCAATAATAGAGAGCATGAATAGGAGCTTCAACCAGGAGAACAGCAAGGCCTGAAAAACCTGGATTTACTACACAATATTTACTACCTCATCCTGCCTTTTTGCACAATATACCTACACTTACATTACAATCACACATTTCAGTCTTATAGATCATGATTTTTTTTGTTTTGTTAAAATATTTTGTTCTTAAAAGTTTGAATCCCTCCATCATTTATTTCATTTAAAATCTTTTAGCTTAGCACAGAAACTTGAAATTGCTGCAAAAATTAAAATCAATCCCAGAATGCAATGTGCTCTACAATATGATACAGTATTATGATGGAGACTGAAAACTAAACTAAAACAAACCTACTGTATATTTATAGTCCCTCTGTAAATGTAACATATTGCTGTTTTATAAATATTTAATTTATAAAAATGTAATAAAAATTTCAGCTCCTTTCAGTTAGAAAGGAGCTGAAATTAAAGTTCAACCCTTAAAGAATACATGATAAACAGAGACAATAGGGGCTGATTATAATTTTCATTGATGATGAGGAAGTGAGAAACCTGAAGGGAACAGACAGGGCAAAATCCTCTTGTGACTTGTCAGGGTGTGTCCAGTCTGATGATGCTTACGTAGAAGCTCTGAAGTTCTAAAAGTCTTCTGTGATGCTGGTGACTCAATATTTACCAGCAAACCTCTACTAAGCATTGCTTTATGATCGTAGTTTCTACGCCATGAAGTTACTAAGATTGGAAATATGTCTCTTGGCCCTGTTGGCTTTCACAACAGCACAGGTATGTCTGATCTCAACCATTATTTAATAGGGTCTATCTCTATATCTCTATTTACTTATTTGTTTATTTTTACAATGTCCATTTAATATGATCAAATTTGTTATTCTGTTGAATATAAAAAATGTAAATTTGGAAAAACTGGATTTTGGATAATGGGTCTCAAAACTTTACAAAGTAAGATGTTTCAGTTTAAAAATACTGCAATTACAAAACCTTACAATCTACAATCAGTTTAAGATCCAACAGATTTAAGTATAAATTCTGCAATTCATATTTTTTACATTGCATTTATGTAGAATTGTTACATATTTAAAAAACTCCATAGTCTCAGCACTTATTTCTGTAGAATGCAAGATGAGTTTACAAGAGGAGATCAATTTATCATGACAAATATCCAAAGTCAGTGATGCTATATTTTGAAGACAATTAACGTTATTAACCTAGTATTAAACTAGTTTTCATTTCAGACAATGTTCTATATTAAACATAATTACCTGTAATTAAAAAAATACAAAATTCTTTATAGAACTCAGATACCACCACAGAGACGCCTGAGACCCTTACCACAACTGGTTCTCCAGGAACTGATGACACCACCACAGTGATGCCAAATAGTGACACCACCACAGTGATGCCAAATAGTGACACCACCACAGTGATGCCAAATAGTGACACCACCACAGTGATGCCAGATAGTGACACCACCACAGTGATGCCAAATAGTGACACCACCACAGTGATGCCAAATAGTGACACCACCACAGTGATGCCAGATAGTGACACCACAGTGATGCCAAATAGTGACACCACCACAGTGATGCCAGATAGTGACACCACCACAGTGATGCAAAATAGTGACACCACAGTGATGCCAAATAGTGACACCACCACAGTGATGCCAGATAGTGACACCACCACAGTGATGCCAAATAGTGACACCACCACAGTGATGCCAGATAGTGACACCACCACAGTGATGCAAAATAGTGACACCACAGTGATGCCAGATAGTGACGTCACCACAGTGATGCCAGATAGTGACACCACCACAGTGATGCCAGATAGTGACACCACCACAGTGATGCCAGATAGTGACACCACCACAGTGATGCCAGATAGTGACACCACCACAGTGATGCCAGATAGTGACACCACCACCAACATGCTGCCTGAGAATGAAACCACTACATTGATGCAGGAAAACATCACCAGCACCATAATGTTGTCTTCCACCCCCACTGCAATGGCATCTACCACCACTTCCATGATGCAGTCTACCACCACCTCCGTGATACAATTCACCACCACTGCCATGCCAGCTTCCACCACTACCACAAAGCCATCCACAACCACCACTTCCATGCCATCTACGACCACAGCTTCTAAAACTACCATGGTGACCCAAATTAGCACCACCACCAAAACCCAGTCTGGTTTTTCCAGCAATGCATCACCCACACACAACAGCACCAACACAACCATCCCTCACAACAGCAGCCCAGGTGTGAAAGCTGTGGTAATAATGTGTGTTATACCTTTTCTGTTTGATCTTCCGTGAAAAAGAAATCATGAAATGCACAGAAAATAGTTAAAAACACAGGATTTTTATTTTATTTTAAATCTATTAAGACAACGTATTTATTTTGTGTAGAAGTTAGTGATTAGAGCTTTATTAGATCTCATTTCATATAAATTAATAAATATTAAAATGTTTATATTTGTATGTATCTCACCGTATAGATTTATTTGCTTTCTGAAAATGATTTAAGAAACATGTTTAGAAAAATAATTCCATTATTGTAATGATAAAATGAAGCCATGTGTGTACATTATAAATTGTATTCTAATAATAAACTCATTATTCTAATAATAAATTCATATTTCCAAGGTCCATTTGGGTTCTATAACATTTCTGGCTCCTCTTTGGAATACTTTGTGAATTTCCACCTGATCTTCTGATTCTTCCAGCTAATGAGAGATTTGCATGTTTCTATATATTTCTACTCAGAGTCTTTTTGAAGCAGTGGATTGTGAGACCTTCACCCATGCACTGTTAATGTTAGTGATGTTAACGACTGTACTTTTTGTTTGATTTTTTCTTCACAGCTCTCCTATTTTTTTCTTTTATCGACTGCAGTTCTTCATCTTGGCTGATATGTTCCATGTCTGTTTTCTTCCACAGTGATGATGCAGGGTTTAAATGATATGCACCATGTCCTTATCTCTGTACTGATGTTATTTTGGAGAGGTGTGAATTGTTCGCCAGCAGATGGCTCACAATCATCTAGTTTCTCATCATCCTGCTTACCAGTTATGATACTCTGCACACAGAAACCCAACAGTGTCCTGAAGGATTTTAGAACAGATATAGGAATATTTATTTTTAATGAAAGAAAATGTCAGTTAAGTTGATCTCCATTCCATCACTACAGTTACAGTATTGCTAGATACTTCTGGGGATTACAGTTGAGGAATCCAGATGTATATTTTTCATAACTTGTGTTGAAAGTAATAATATTTAAAGAATAAATGAGCCTCAGATGATTATTTTCATGAATAATGAGGAAGAGAGGAACCTGGGGAGAACAGACAGAACAAAATCCTCTTGTGACTTTAAGATCATGTCAGGGTGTGTCCAGTCTGATAGTGCTTACGTAGGGGATCTAATATCTTCTCTGATGCTTGCAGCTCAGTGTTCACAACTGAATCTCTCTTTAGCATTACTTTATGTTCTTAATTTCTATACCATGAAGTTACTAAGTTTGAGAATTTGTCTCTTGGCCCTTGTGGCTTTTTCATCATCACAGGTACGTTTGGTTTGAATTAGTGCACCATTATTTGTGAGGATCTACATCTCTTTTCTTTTTTACATAATAGATTTTATTTACAAATGTGTAACATTTCTCAACTTTTACATGACATTCGCTTTGTCTCACTTCACAGGGAACTTGTTTACAGTTTTTTTTTGCAGTAAATTGATTTAAGTTATTGTTTACGAGTTTGGATGATGCCTCTGTCAAAAAAATCTTAAAATCTACAATCACAGTTTAAAGCTTACAAATATGAGTATACATTTTGCAATTCATACTTTTTATATTACATGCATGTATAAATATTTGACATATATGAAAAACTTCAGACCTTAATGCATTAAAATGCTTGATGATTTTCAGTGTTGCAACCCAGACATTTTTCTTTCTAAAGCTATATTTTGAAGACATTGAAGAAAATTTTATCCAATTATCCAGTTTCCACTTCCAAACAAGTTCTCTATAAAATATAAGTACAGTAATCCCCGCTTTACCGCGATTGGAATCTCGCACCTGATTTATCGCTGAATTGCATTTGCCATATAACTGATTAGTTTGGCTGATTTTCCGGTTTTCTCGCGGAGAGCACTATAGACCAAAACACTTACAGGGAATTGTTTTTATTTAAAATAATTACATTTATTAATACAAATATAATTACTGTATTCTTGCAACTGCTTTCTGTGTGTTTAAAGTGTGTGGGAGGATGATTTACGGGTTAAACAATAAAAAATTTTTTGAGGTTGGCGTCTGTTTATCTGGGTTTTTCGTTTATCGTGGGCGGTTTTAGAACGTACCCACCGTGATAAACAGGGTATTATTGTACTTGTTGAATATTTAAAACAAGTTTATTATAGGAGTCAGACACCACCACAGAGATGCCTGAGACCACCATTGAGACCACTACAGTGATGTCTGAGACCACCACAGTGATGTCTGAGACCACCACAGAAATGCCTGCAACCACCACAGAGATGCCTCAGACCACCACAGACACACCTGAGACCACTGTTATGCTTGAGAACAACACTACCACACTGATACCAGATAGTGACACCACCACTGTAATGCTGGAGGTTGACACCAGCCTGATACCAGAGAACATCACTATTTTGATGCCAGAGAATGAAACCACCTCCATGATGTTGGAGATTGAAACCACCACTGCGATGCTAGAGAATGGGACCACCACGATGATGCCATTTTCCACCACCACTGCCATGTCATCTACCACCATTACCACAAAGCCATCCACAACCACCACTTCCATGCCATCTACCACCACTACCACAAAGCCATCCACAACCACCACAAAGCCATCCACAACCACCACAAAGCCATCCACAACCACCACTACCATGCCACCTACCACCTCTACCATGCCATCTACTACCACAACATCTGAAACTACCATGGTGACCCAAATTAGCACCACCACCAAAACCCAGTCTGCATCACCCACACACACCAGCACCAACACAACCGTCCCTCACAACAGCAGCCCAGGTGTGAAAGCTGTGCTAATAATGTGTGTTATACCTCTTCTGTTTGATCTTCTGTGAAAAAGAAATCATGAAATGCACAGAAAATAGTTAAAAACACAGGATTAACATTTGACTTGGATCAACATCTGTTGTGACAAAAAAAGTCACAAAACAAATTAATTAAATTATTAGAAATTATATACATTCATATTTTTGTGTCTCACTGTATAGATTTATTTGCTTCCTGAAAAAAAGTAACATTTTTTAAAGACAATGGACTCTATAAAGTTTTCGTGCAATTTAATATAAAGTTCGGGGGGAAAAAAATGTACAAAAATGTGCACCTTAATATTTAAAAAATATCTATTGTATTTAAATATATTTTGGATGATGAGCAGATCTTTTCCTTTTCCACATTTTGGCCTTTCCATCACTTTGGCAGAGTTTCATTTTGTTTCTAGAGCTTTTGTGGCTCATTTTGTATCTACTGATTCCAAAACAACTGGATTAATATGTGATTAAGTTCATCAGAATCTTTTTAGATCTTTTTGTGATTAGAAAGGGGGTGATTAGAGGGTAATTTATTTTAAAGAATAATTATTTGCTATGTATTTAATAAAAACTCTTCTGATTACGTTTGTTTGTTTCTTTCTCTGTATCACTAAAATGCACATCAAATAATGAGACATCTAAAACTGTATATATATAGTTATTACCAGTGGTGTGCGTCAGGGTCAGTAAATCCTTCTCTTCTGGACTAAACACCATCAGAAGCACTGACCTTCATTTACTATATAAATTCTAATATTTGTTTCATGAAATTGTATTAATTTATTCCATCAGTTTATTCTCTTCATGTGGTAGTGTTTCTCTCGGCTGCACTGCTTCCAGTACGTGTATGTAAACATTTTTTGTCCAATCAGATTTTAGCCTCTATGTGCTGCCATGTCAATCTAATCTGCCCAGAGCCTTCAGAGTCAGTACTGCTGGACTTTTACCACAGTCTCCTTAATAAATGGCTCTTTTTTTTTTTTAACCAATCAGATTTCAGATTCGCCTCACAGGGCAGCGAGCTGGCCCAGAATAGCGTCAGCATTTTTCCGTCCTCTGATTTTCACGATGTCTAAAGCTAGACATCGTGAGGAGGTCGGTTTCCTGCTTTAATCACTGTGCCGTTTATTTTTCCCATTCAGCTTCAGTTGTGTAAAGCTGCTTTGAGACAATGTCTATTATTAAATGGACTATCGCTTCAGATAGTCCAGAAATCTTAAACAGCCTGTGTCTTGGATGCCTGTGTCACATATTCTTGAATTCCTAAATGATTATTATTTACTTGATAAAGTCGTCAATCTGAAGTTGACCCAAGTTTATCTTTTTATTTTTACATATGACAACAATGAGAAAGGTAGAACCATGAGAGAGGTAGAACAATGAGAAAGGTAGAACAAAGAAAGGAAAAACAATGAGAACGGTAGAACAATTAGAGAGGTAGAACAATGAGAAAGGTAGAACAATGAGAGAGAAAAAACAATGAGAAAGGTAGAACAATGAGAGAGGTAGAACAACGAAAGAGGTAGAACAATGAGAGAAGTAGAACAATGAGGGAGAAAAAACTATGAGAAAGGTAGAACAATGAGAGAGAAAAAACAATGAGAGAGGTAGAACAATGAAAGAAGTAGAACAATGAAAGAAGTAGAACAATGAAAGAGAAAAAACAATGAGAAAGGTAGAACAATGAGAGAGGTAGAACGGTTTTAAGCAGCTGTTGCAAATTTTCTTGACTTCTGGCTTAAATGTGGAATGATAATGACATGGTTTTTGGGTCTTATAAGAAAGTATTAAACAGAAAAACAATCATTACATCATTAGGTATTATCCATCTTCCATTCAGTCCACATGTATTTTTAAAAACCATATAAACTAATATAAATATGAGCGTATGGATATATCCTCTATACTATTATTACTACTGAACTGCACAGTCTGAAATTTATTTTCTATTGAATTGGATGAAATCTGATCTTATCATTGACCTGTGCTTGTGTTTTGAGTAATACGTGTTCAGTCATTCCATCAACAAATATCTAATCTCCTGTATGAGATTTCTCCAATGAGGCTTACTTTACAACCTCTCTCAGCTCTTTTCACTGCCAGAACATCACTGACCCTTAATACTGAGAAAAGTTCAGCCTGCAGGGGAACTGAGAGAAATGATGCGTGAATATACTGCATTATTACGTGACTACTCCAGGCCATTTAAAGTGAGGTGTATGTGTGGAGTATACTGCAGAAAATGATTAATCTAACATTAGATATGGTGTGATGTTGAGCTCCAGGGGTGTGCTCAGTCTCTAAGTGTTTAAAAACCCATGTTAAAAAAAACAAGCTTTCTAACTTTACTTAGAAGCTCCGGTGAAGCAGCTGCATAAAGAGGAACTGTCTGAAGCATCTGCACTCTTTTGATGCTCTCATGGCTTTTTACACCATGAAGGTAGCAGCTGTGCTGTTCTATCTGTTGGCCTTGGCTGGCTCCATCACACTGCAGGTACAAAACCCACACATATATCTCTCTAATCATAAAACCAGACATTATAACATTATTATTATGTTCAATATAAAGAAAAGCAATTTTGTATATGTGGCTTTAAGTCTTTAGCAGCTAGAAAAGGTTCCTGTAATCAGGCCTACAAACTGGCTTTTCAAAATGAGTCCCAATTTACATTATACAAATGATTGATATTTTTCTAACTGCTGAAAGACTTATTATTCTGCAAGTTGAGTGTCTTTAGAGTACAGTTTTCAGTCAATTACCAATAAGTGGTAATAATTATTTCGTTTTCACAATGTTTATTATTTTTTCTGAATGTTTTTAATTAGAAGATTTGATTTTTTAAGTTAGTTTTAAAAGTTATCTGAAGTTAATGATCTTAATTTGTGCAGATTGTTCAAATGTTTCTTAAACATCTAACAACTAAAAGACAACCAGGAACCTTACTATTATCAGCTGTTTGTGGACTGTCTAATAATAGATAAGTAATAATAATTCTCTAAATCTGTCATAGATACTGGTTGTTGATCACTTGGCTACATATATTGGGTGTTCTTTCTTCTATTAACATAGCAGTTATGCTCAATAGTTTGAGAAATGCTACAATCCATTTGGATTATAAGTTTTTATCACTGACATAAGGTAAGTAAAAATCTAAAAAATAAAAAGAAATTGAATCATTTCTAAATCCCTTTTGGTGTTTTTCACATTTATCCCATATCAGAGGCTCTAAACCTGAAATGTACTAGTAACACAGTTCACTTCACTTTCCAAAAAAGAGTCATATTTTACGAATACTTCCAAAAGAGCATTAGAGTTGAAAAAGTTTCCCAACTGAAACAACAATAATAATAATAAAAAAACAATAAGTGAGTCACATTCACCCAAAAAGCTGTTCTATATTTCTTTACAGGTAACAAAAGAAGAGAAGAAGGCAACGACCACAACCACTCCTAACACAAATCAATCAAATGAAATGACAGTGACACCAACAAACAACCCCATGACTCCAGCAACGATGAACAACATTGTGATGCCTTTAAATTTGAACCTAACCACCACACAGATGGCAGTGAATGAAACTCATGTGTTGCCTTCAACCACCACAATAAATACAAACACCACTATCACAATTATGACACCAAACGACACCATTGTGAACCCGGCAGACGGCACGGCTACAACGGGAACAAACATTACCATGGCGATTCCTCCAGCTAAAGCTACTACAAAACTACAACCCTCCAGCAATACTTCTTACAAAAATACCAGGTCTCCTGGAACGACACGGTCCAGCAGCCCTAATGTTCACCCGAAGCTGATCACCTGTGCATCGCTTTTACTTTTTCTTTTGTGGAGTTAAATATTTTACAACAGCATTATTTTATACCACTTTTTAACCATTAACAGCTACAATAAACCCTGTCGGAAAACTTTATCCTGACGTTTATAGCAAAAATCTAAGTTTGTGCAAACGTGATTTTAATTCTATAATGGAACATTCCGGGCATGCTAATATTATATTAACCAACTCACCTTTCATGTATATTTACACACACACACACACACACACACACACACACACACACACACACACCGGATACAAGTTGGCATTTGTATCATGATGCATGGTTTTTAACATATTTGCGTCAGTAAAAAACTATAATTTTGCTACCTTAATTATTTAGAAAGCAACCAATGATTTGCAACCAATATTTGCTATATAGATTGATTTCTTATCTCTAAACTGCACGTTCTCTCAGCACCACTGCTGCTACGTGAATATGACGCATCACAACACTATGGAGACCGAGGCGTGTCCTGAGAGTCACATCAGAATCAGACTCGGGTTTATTGTGTGTGTATTGTGTGACTAACCGAAACAATGTGAGACAATATAGACAGTATGAGTATTAAAAAGAAATACAGATACATAGAATACAGATTGACATGGCAGAGGCAGAGCTGCATCTTCCTGCAGACACAACAGGAAAAGAAAATCTGGTTTCATTTCATCTTTTTTCCTTTTTATTTTTGCACTACAGAGGTGAGTGTGTGTGAAAGAGCCATGCGTTAGAAGTCAGAAAGCTCTTTACATAGTAAATTAATGATCTGTTGTCTGTCTGAACCAAAGAAATAAAAGGTAACTATCCAGAAAGGAATTGTGTTGAATAATGAGTGTATACTGGTTTCTCCCCTCAGTTCTCTGGCCTTAAAGGTCATGTGGTCTAATGTCCCGCCTTTTATCAGTGATGAGGTAATAGTTAAAGATCTGTCTCGGTTACGGGCGAACCTTCTCCCCAATGAAGAAAATCCCCCTCGGCTGTAAGTCCCCACTAGTTACGCACATGGTGTCTTTCAGGAGGATGACGTTTTTATGGTTCTGAATGAACTAAACATTGTTTTTACGTTTTTTAAGGATTGAGAACTTTGACGACAACATTTTCATTACCACTGATGCAGAAATAAAATGTTTTAAATGTGGTATTAGGGCATTTTGTTCACGCCTGTGCTGAAAGACATCATATTTCCATGAAATCACATTTTTACCATTGCAACATATTGTATTAAATCGCATTGTGTTGAGTCTAACTGATATCGGGTCACATCGCCTCAGGTATAGAAGTGTACATCCCAACTACAAGCAGAACCCACTGTATCATGCATTCACTACACATTTACATTACAGCAATACTGATTTCATTATCATTGTTATTCTGCTCTCTGACGTTAGATTTGTTCACCTGCACGCTGTGTAACACGACTGCTGTAAATGTTTACACTGAATGTGCTTCATGAATCGAGTCCTGCACTTAAACTGAGTAAACTGTACAGGTGTTATTGTGTAGATTGTAATGTACACTTGTTATGGTGAAGAAACAATAATGAATTGGAGTAGAGCCAGGCCTAGCATGTTTTATTAGCGCAGTACGGCCAGGGCCTAGCATGTTTTATTAGCGCAGTGAAATTGTACGGCCAGGGCCTAGCATGTTTTATTAGCGCAGTACGGCCAGGGCCTAGCATGTTTTATTAGCGCAGTGAAATTGTACGGCCAGGGCCTAGCATGTTTTATTAGCGCAGTGAAATTGTACGGCCAGGGCCTAGCATGTTTTATTAGCGCAGTACGGCCAGGGCCTAGCATGTTTTATTAGCGCAGTGAAATTGTACGGCCAGGGCCTAGCATGTTTTATTAGCGCAGTGAAATTGTACAGCCAGGGCCTAGCATGTTTTATTAGCGCAGTGAAATTGTACGGCCAGGGCCTAGCATGTTTTATTAGCGCAGTGAAGTTGTACGGCCAGGGCCTAGCATGTTTTATTAGCGCAGTGAAGTTGTACGGCCAGGGCCTAGCATGTTTTATTAGCGCAGTGAAATTGTACGGCCAGGGCCTAGCATGTTTTATTAGCGCAGTGAAATTGTACAGCCAGGGCCTAGCATGTTTTATTAGCGCAGTGAAATTGTACTGCCAGGGCCTAGCATGTTTTATTAGCGCAGTGAAGTTGTACGGCCAGGGCCTAGCATGTTTTATTAGCGCAGTGAAATTGTACGGCCAAGGCCAAGCATGTTTTATTAGCGCAGTGAAATTGTACTGCCAGGGCCTAGCATGTTTTATTAGCGCAGTGAAATTGTACTGCCAGGGCCTAGCATGTTTTATTAGCGCAGTGAAGTTGTACGTAAATGGTGTTAGCTGTAGATTAGCTTTTTAGACATTCGCTGGCTTTAACAACCCAAGGACTGACTATTTGCCATTTTTATTACTTACTTTGAATATGAAAAAGAAAAGTTCTTCACGGTGACACTGACGTACAGGTGATGTCAGAGTTAGCTTACGATTTGCAATCATGAAGGTGACCGTCAAAATTTACTCCATGAAAGAGAAATGTTTTATTAATCGCTGCAGTGTTTATTCTAGGGATATTCTAGGGCTAAACAATGATAAGAAACACAGTCTTTTAATGTCCATTTAAAAAATTGCTCTAGGAATAAAAATGAATTTAATAATCATCAATAACTATTGAGAGAAAGAAAAAAGGGTTAAAATCACTTGACTAATGAAATGACGTGACTCAGGTGTATGTGTGAACGTCTCTTGTGTTTACTCGTGGATGTCTCTACTGTATTTCTCTTCCTTCTCACACTCGATTGTGGACTGCTACTGGATTTCCTGCTGACCTTCATCAGCTCAGAGCTTTATGGACATGATGCCTTATTTGTAAGTCACTTTGGATAAAAAAAAATCTTTTGCTAAAAGAACATATTTAAATCTACCGTTCTGTTCCAGGTCGGTCTCAAGGTCAGCCACACCCGTCTTTGTCTTGAAGACTGAAAAAAGACGACGAGATCCCTGACTGTTCTAGAACATCTGAGGAGGATGAAGAGAAACAACAGGAGATGATGATCAGTATTGTATCTTCGTAAAAAAATAATCTGAATTAAATATAATGAATATATTTGATCATTAATGTTGAGGGTGTGTGCAGGAGCTGGTGATGTTCTTATAAACATCTAAACAGGAAATCACTATGATACACTGTGATAATATCAACAGTTAAGGAAAATGTATATCTGATATTTCTTATAATTAGCATTTTCTAGACTATTTTCTAAACATTTCTTTCTGATATCCAGATAAAAAAAAGACGTTGCTGAAATGTCATACGAGAATTGTTTAAAACCCACATGGACACGCCCACATGGAAACACAATCAAGATGATTTTTTACCATTTTTTATTGATTTATTCAGGGTGAAATCATATTTATTTAATTTTAAATATTACAAAACAATAAAAAATATTGTAAACATAGCAGTGGATTTAAAAATTAAAATAAAATATTTCTTTAAAAAAAACAAAAAAAAAAACCTTTTCATAGAATTTATTGTAAGTTTGGTTTAATATGGTTTAGTTATATATTCACCAGAGAGCCAACATGGCCTCATAAACACTTAGCATTGCTACACACACACACACACACACACACACACACACACACACACACACACACACACACACACACACACACACTGTTCATGGGGCCATAATGAGTACAGGTTTAAAGTACAGGTGTTACTAATGAGCATGGGTGTGGTCAGAGGGTGGAGACAGAGCAGCAGCAAATAAGATGAGTCAAACAAAAATATTTGTGTTATTTATATTTATTTTGAAAAAAAAAATAAAACTATCCGCTTCCCGTTACAGAATATTTCACACAACAGTTTAAAAAACAAAAAAACCCATAAATGAATACTCAGAGTGACGCCTGTCATTTGGCATTTAAACCCACCCTTATATATATACACACACACACACACACACACACACACACACACACACACACACACACACACACACAGATCCAGCACATACCCTGGTAATAATAATAGCAGATTTACATGTTAAACAATAAAACTGTTCCATTAAAGTCCACGTTATAAAGCGTTATAAAGTGTTATAAAGCGTTATAAACAAAGTCAATGTCCAAAAAGGCAAAATGTTCTGAAAGTTCAGTGTTTCCCTCTTGGTCCAGCATAAATCTAATCAAAAATCGCTTCTTCATCTCTCCCAACCTTTCTGCCTGTGACTTCATGTGATGTCTGTGCTCTTTTATTCCTAATTCAACATTAAACGTTTATAAAATGAACACTGTCAGTAAACACACCTAGCACACTTAGCATAACTGCGCTCTCAGATATTAAACAGGTTGTAGTTAAGACTAATGTAACGATTATCACTGTGAAACAGTGTGCGGATGAACAACGTGAGCTTATGCACAAAAAAACTAGCTTAATGTACGTTTTTATGCTAACGCCGAAAAAACATACTGCATAAAAACAGACGCTTAATTCACATTTTGTTACAAATACACCATGATACTGATTTACATAAACAAAAAGTGTGTTTTTTCACAATCAGCCCAGTCTTTGCTAAACACAGTGCATGTGTAATGTTTGTGTTGGTTATTGAGGCTGCTAAGCTGCTAGTTCATTCGTTAGCTTGTTTAAGAAAATGGACATTTTAGTTCTATGTTTCATTTACTTTTATTATACAGTGTATATATAAATAAATATACTGTAGACTGTAATAGTACTAGTTTATGTATAAAAAAGTTTCATGTTTTGAAATATTTGATTAATTCTTGGGCTCCCTCATGTGGACAGACATCATTTTTTCAAGGTGCTTGAAGTTGTGATGGTGTGAAAAAGTGATGATGATGATGATGATGATGATGTAAACCTGAACCTTTATGAGCTGATGCAATCTGTTAGAGAAATAAATATTTATTAAAAGGGGTGGGGCTTAGACAAATTCTATGTCCCATAGAGGCGTGGGCGTGTCTTCAGTCTTATTCCGTACAATCACGTGCTCCTTATCGTACGTTTTACCACCTGAAATAACCAAATAAAAAGTGTGAGTTTGGTATTTAGCCTGCATCCCTCCTGCCCTGTCTCCAGCTTACCCTTGATGTCCAGCAGCAGGCCGGGGAAGGTGAGGCTGGTGATGGGGCCGCTCAGTGTAGCGCTCCAGGTCTGAACAGGAGTTCGGCTTTCTGACCACAGAACCACCTTTGCTCCTGGTTCCACATTACCCACTACCTGCAGACTCAGAGTGTGTGCCAACTACACACACACACACACACACACACACACACACACACACACACACACACACACACACACACACACACACACACACACACACACAGGAAAGATGTTTGTTTGGGTTCAAATGGAACTCTGTGTAAACCTGATTATTCTTAAGATGAAATGGAGTGCAGTGATGATAAGTGAGGAGCAGCATCGAGAGTAATAAACCCAGACCTTGTTCTTAATGAGACCATCTTGATAGAACCACAGGTCACTCAGACCCTCCACGTTTTCAGACACCACCACACGCCCTGTCTTCATAGCATCCACTCCACCCTGCACCGACATGTAGAGTCCACTCTCCTTATGACGGATCTGGAAGATTCGCCTCTTCTGCACACGCACACACACACACACACACACACACACACACACACACACACACACACACAGAATAGTTGATTTATTTGTTTAGTTATTTATTTAAAAAAAAATTATTTAGAGTTTTCTCTCCTAATTGCCAGTTTATATCTCACAATTCGAGAAAAAAAAGACAGAATTGTGGGATAAAAAGTCTCAATAACCTTTTTTTAATACAATAGTGGCTTCCATAATAAAGAGCAATAATTACTAATAATAATGTATTATTATTTTTAGACTTCTTTTAAATTTTTTGATAAATATGAAAGGTGGGGTGCGTCGTGATTGTTCTCACCTGTCGGATTGGGTACAAGGAGCCAATGGACGTGAGCGAGCTAAATTTGGGCCAGTTTGTGATCTCCATAGGTTCAAGGAGGAACTGGCGCCCCCTGTAGTTACTGTGCTCACATAGCACCCAGCTGCAGGAAGTGACACATGACATCAGTGCATATGCAGACACAGAAATAATAATAAGTGGGGTAACTGAGAACATTCTTGTTTTAATAACACACACACACACACACACACACACACACACACACACACACACACACACACACACACACACACACACTTACCAGCCCCTGCTGACCCTCACAGACAGGAAGTGAGGGTTAAACCCTTCTTCCATCATGCTGGACACCTCTGTCTCCACCAAGACCTCACGGCCCTCAAAACACTCCAAACCAAATAGAGAGATTCCTGGCACGGTGAGCACCTGGTGAAAAGAAATAGATAGAGGAAGGAAACTTTATTTTCCACATTTGACCTGACATGAGTCTGGCCATGCACAACTGCAAATAACTTCCTATCATAACGTCCATCAAGTTGCTCAGTTGTATCCATGAGCATACTGTAAAATCCTCTGCCAAATACCGAAAATGTATTAATGATACCTGGTACTTACTGTCACTTACAGAGTGGAACCACAAGAGGGCGCAAGCGGTAAGAAACAAAATAAATATAAACTGACATGACTGTTGTTTTCTCAAATAAATAGCAACACATGCAAAGTTTAATAAAAAGTAGTATAATAAAAGTGAGAATGTTTCTTTAATTTTGATTTTTTTACTCATATAACAAAGAAATAATTCTTTACCCAATGATTTTATTTTAACATGGCTGAAGAATCTGAAATTCAGGTATAATAAAATATTCCCTTTAGACACATCAGCTGGTTAAATTAGTTCCACAGCAATACTTAATTAAACCCCTAATTAAAACCACAGCATCAGGACTGTGATTGGACTCTGACTGCATTTCAGATTTAAAACATGGAACAAATTCAATTCTGAAAAACAATTTTGTTCTTAATCTGTAACAAAGCAATCACTTCATACATTCACTTCATCAGTTATTTTTCTCGTTTGTTTCACGTTTCACAAATTCACATCTGACATGAAAGAGAGGAGCGAGCGAGACTCACGGTGGGGACGGGTTTAACCGATTTCAGGATGCAGTTACTGGAGCAGCCCATGCTGGTGAGATTAGCGTAATCTCCTTCTGACAGAATATACTGGTTCCCTGAGAAGCTGTTCGCATCGTACAGAACCCAGCTACAACACACAAAACACACAAACACCAATGATTAATCACTACACACACTTTACACTTAGACTACACACACTTTACACTTAGACTACAACACTTTACACTTAGACTACACACACTTTACACTTAGACTACACACACTTTACACTTAGACTACACACACTTTACACTTAGACTACAACACTTTACACTTAGACTACACACACTTTACACTTAGACTACACACACTTTACACTTAGACTACAACACTTTACACTTAGACTACACACACTTTACACTTAGACTACAACACTTTACACTTAGACTACACACACTTTACACTTAGACTACACACACTTTACACTTAGACTACACACACTTTACACTCACTACACCAATGATTAATCACTACACACACTTTACACTTAGACTACACACACTTTACACTCACTACACCAATGATTAATCACTACACACACTTTACACTTAGACTACACACACTTTACACTCACTACACCAATGATTAATCACTACACACACTTTACACTTAGACTACACACACTTTACACTCACTACACCAAAGCCGTTCCCCACTTTAGAGGGGGGGGGGGGGGGGGGGGGTTAAAGCCCACCTGTATTCCATCACCCCAAAAATGGTAGGTCTGCAAGTTTAAACATGTCTAATTTATTGAACATCAAATTCTAAATCCAAAACATCAAATACCATCAAGTTGAAGAATAGAGAAAATTAAAGTGTAGTTGTTTTATGGACCATAACTGATGTTTTTTTATATACTTGCATTAATTACCTAATTGTTTGTTTGTGGTTGCGTTGTATAAATATTTTTTATAATATGATTTTTTTTATAATATACAAATATTTACATTTGTATAAAATATTTGTAAATATGTTTGTATAAATCCTGCCGTTTATCGCACCCCACATGTCATGTCTTTATTCACCACTAGAGGGCTGCGCCCAACACTTTAAGAACCACTGCACCACACACACACACACACACACACACACACACACACACACACACACACACACACACACACACGCTACAAAATGTTCACTCATGTTACACACACTTGCTAGCATCTAATTTTTAATCATAGACGTTTTTTAGATGATTCACTTTTGATCTCAATCGGAATTGTGAAGAATTGTGTTTTTTTTTTAAACGGCAAGGCATGGAAGTGTTAAAAATATATACATACAGATTTGAGCAATACATTGCATCACGCATAAACAGTGATTTGATTAGCATTTTAATACCAACATTTAAACTTGAAATTCCAGAAATTCCAAAACACCCCAAAGCAAATAAAGTGCCAGATTTGGGATGGAATGCATGTAAGCTGGATTTGGAATCTCAGACTGCCGAGCGATTGGACTGACCTTCCTCCCACCACCCTGCAGGACTGCACTGTGCGTCTCTCCAGCAGGAACTCCTCGTTCTCACTGTGCACCTGACACGTCCCCTGGAAGTTCGGCTCTGTGTACAATAACAGCTACAAAGACAAATTACATCCTGTGTCAAGTTACTCGCTAATTATTTTTCTACTACAGCATGTTCTTATTATGTTATAGGAGCTTTAAACACTCATTCCCTCACCAGTCTCTCTTTAAAGATATAAAATGCAGTTTGTCATTTCACCAAAAGTGCAAAGTTACAGCTTTACAGTCCTTTCATGTCACAAACATCTCATGTTAAATAGAAGTTCATGCTGAAAAACGATAACATTAAAACATTAGAACTGTCTGAGCTGCTTTTATAGTGAAATAATCAACACTAGAAGTCGACCGAATTATCAGGACAATTTTTTTAATTTATCAAATTAGTCCAATTTTTAGACAGGTGCATCTGAGACACCAGACAGTGCATGTACATCCTGAGCTTTAGTAAGAGAACATAACTCTCTCATACCAGCAGGTGGCATAAGTCTGTATTTGGCAACCAAACAGGCAAACAGAAAGAGCTAGAAGTGTAAATATATAAAGTTCTAATGGACTCGAGCAGCACTGGTACATAAACCTGGTGATCAGTGCACTGATTGGAGGCATGTGTTGTTCAATAAATGTTTCATTTAAACAATTTTCTGCATCACTTCTTATTGATTAAGGATTAGATTTTATGGCATGAAGGGGAAAAAAATCAGCATCGTGTATCTGCCATGATTTCTAAAATATCGGCATCGTCCAGAGAAAAATCCATTACAGTCGACTGCTAATCAACACTTTGTGATCAATCTCAATCCAGAACTAGCACACACACACACACACACACACACACACACACACACACATACACACATACACACACACACACACACACACACACACACACACACACACACACACACACACACACACACACACACACACACACACACACACACACACACACACACACACACACACACACATTTTATTGAGGGCATAATGTCAGTAGTTTAAAAACTCACCTCGCTGCGGAAAGTCTGAGAATCAGCCAGGGCCTAAAACACAGGAAAATTCACCAGTGATATTAAACAATCAGTGTATAATAACGTTATATTACAATTTTCTGTAAATCAAAGAACAAAAATAAAACTGGCATCAACGCTATGTTTTGTATTTACAAGGTTTGTGTTGAATATACTAAATTGTTATTTTGTTAGTGGAGTTCTGCTGCTCTTTCAGTGAGAGAAGAACAATCAGGTGAGAAGAATGTGAGAATGTGGATTGGCTCTTGGTGTGTTTCTTTACAGGCAGTATGGGTTGGATGGAGCAGATCCGGTTATCGTCCGAGCCCCAGTCAGCACAGTTGTTGTAGAAACCTTTCTCCAGAACGTACTGGTTTCCTGAGTAATCCACGTGAGAGTACGCCACCCACCTGTCAACCAGAGAACAGCCACTGTTCATCACCTGCACAGTAAATCACAAGTACAGAGCAACAGATTCTACAGAAACTGAGAGTGAAGTAAATACAACATGAGGGTAATGAAAGTGAGAACTTCAGCAGGAAATGAAGTGTATGTTCTAGAAGACCACTAAAGCCAGAATAAACTGAAAACAATGGAGTGGTTTACTAACTAAAATATATCAAAATCTAATAAATGTAAAAGTGAGAGCGATGTAACAGAATATAAATACTAACATCAAGAGTAAAGCAAAAGAATGAAAAAGAGAACCGAGATTAAAGTGAGAGAAAATTCTCTCCAAGATAATAAGATTAGAGAGAGAAAAGAAAGAGCAAATCTCAGTGAAAGTCAAACTAATGTTAATGACAGTAAAAGGACCTGAAGTAACAGGAGTAGAGGAGAGAAAACAAAGGCTGGTAAAGTGAGAATAAAGTGAGAGTGAAGTGAGAATAAAATGAGACTGAAGTGAGAGTAAAGTGAGAATAAAGTGAGAGTAAAGTGAGAATAAAGTGAGAGTGAAGTGAGAATAAAGTGAAAGTGAAGTGAGAGTGAAGTGAGAATAAAGTGAGAGTGAAGTGAGAATAAAGTGAAAGTGAAGTGAGAGTGAAGTGAGAATAAAGTGAGAGTGAAGTGAGAGTAAAGTGAGAATAAAGTGAGAGTGAAGTGAGAATAAAGTGAAAGTGAAGTGAGAGTGAAGTGAGAGTGAAGTGAGAGTGAAGTGAGAATAAAGTGAGAGTGAAGTGAGAATAAAGTGAAAGTGAAGTGAGAGTGAAGTGAGAATAAAGTGAAAGTGAAGTGAGAGTGAAGTGAGAATAAAGTGAGAGTGAAGTGAGAATAAAGTGAGAGTGAAGTGAGAATAAAGTGAGAGTAAAGTGTGAATAAAGTGAGAGTAAAGTGTGAATAAAGTGAGAGTAAAAAGAGAGTGAAGTGAGAATAAAGTGAAAGTGAAGTGAGAGTGAAGTGAGAATAAAGTGAGAGTGAAGTGAGAATAAAGTGAGAGTGAAGTGAGAATAAAGTGAGAGTAAAGTGTGAATAAAGTGAGAGTAAAAAGAGAGTGAAGTGAGAATAAAGTGAAAGTGAAGTGAGAGTGAAGTGAGAGTGAAGTGTGAATAAAGTGAGAGTAAAAAGAGAGTGAAGTGAGAATAAAGTGAAAGTGAAGTGAGAGTGAAGTGAGAATAAAGTGAGAGTAAAAAGAGAGTGAAGTGAGAGCAGATGATGGTCAGTATGAGGTGTTTGGAGAGTGTGATTTTCACTTACGCTCCACTGATAACATGGATGGAGCGAGTAGATGTGCTGAAACCAAACAGCTCCACATCTGGAATGGCCTCTGTCACATCAAGTGTGTGATCTTCTTCCACCTCCTCACTTGACATCTCCAACAGCTCCACCATGGGGTAACTCAGGTCCTGCACACCACAAAGAACTTCAATATATTTTACATAGACGGTGTTTCTACTGTCACATGATCACATGTAGAATTTCAGACATACCTGTAAAAATGTACCTTTATGTATGATATCATCTACTCATACAAATTAAAAGTGTGTTACAGTCCTCTCTCTCTGTGTGTGTGTGTGTGTGTGTGTGTGTGTGTGTGTGTGTGTGTGTGTGTGTGTGTGTGTGTGTGTGTAGGATTGAGGCTTACAGTTCGGATGACCCGGACTGAGCGCAGTTCAGAGTCACAGCCTCCCCACGCTCTCCAGTCGTGGTACTCGCCCTCCTCCAGCAGATATTGATGTCCACGAAAACCTTCCTTCTCATAACCTACCCATCTGATACAGAGAGAGAGAGAGAGAGAGAGAGAGAGAGAGAGAGAGAGAGAGAGAGAGAGAGATGAAAAGAGCAAGATAAGTTAAAATTGTACATTTCTCCATTGAAAAGTTTTTTTACTGAAAATAACATTTTAACGAATAAATTTTCTCCACACAATACAACACAAACCTTCTTTTAGAGATAATCAAGATAACTGGATGTTACGCTATATGCAGTACCACCCATAGTTAACAGGGGGTGCTGTTTTAATAACCATAATGTTTATGAGCTAGTGTGTCTGGGGGAAGAAATTTTTCTTGTGAATTTGTATTTTCTTGTAAATACTGTGTTTAGAAGCAAATATTATAAAGAAGTGTGTGGCAAAAGGAAGTGGGTGAAGCCGAGTTGATGCAACAGTTCTGATTTTACTGCACAAAACAAGTTTTTTTAAATACAGAATACAAAATTTTACACACAAACACACACACACACACTTACATGGCGCCGATGACCTTCATGGACCCGACACTGTACATGAAAGCCGTCTGCTGTTGATCTGTTCTGGTTATAAAGTCTCTCATGTTGGTGTAAATCTCACGGCTTTTCCCAGTGAAATATGTTTTTTCATAGATCACCAGCTAGGAAGGAAAACATAACACATAAGACACACACACACACACACACACACACACACACACACACGTAGACAATACATGTATCTTTTGTATTTGTGATTGCACTTACTTTAGGCTCGTTGGGTTTTTCCACACTCGGTTCTCCCTAAACCACAAACGATACTCCATGAGCTCTGCATCCATCACAACTCACACTAAATCCATGTTTAACAGGACGACACACTTACGATCTTCAGAGGATGAAGGGAGCCTACGTAGGGGTGGGTGACGCCCCAGGCGGCTGGATTTGGGAAGCCTCCAACCTCCAGTACTCGTGGGACGCCCTGGAAGAACGGTTCTGCGAACACGAGCCACCTGCAAGATGGAGAGAGGAAACTGAATGAGTGACTTGATAATGTGATGTGATGTTTAAATGGTTTCTTAAGTGGTTCAAGTCATTTTATATGGTTCCGTCAGACGATTAGTATTCAGATTCAGTCCAACAGTAAAATCAAGATTTGCATGAGTTCTTGGTGCTCAGAGTCGTGTAACGCAGATGCAGGATTGTGCTGTAGTCTGAGTTTAACACTAGTCTTTAAACTCAAAACTAAAAATACAATTAAGAATTCAAAGAATTAGAAACGACTCACAGCCCAGCGTTGATGATGATGGAGTTGGCTTTAATGGGGAAGCCGTAGATACGAGCGTCATCTGATGTGTCCCTGAACACCACTTTCTTTCCTTCAGCGTTCTGCTCAGGGAAGAGACAGATCTCAGGAACGCTGTAGTCCTGAGAAAGAGATCGAGAGCAGTGTTTGATCTCACATGCAGAACAGGTTTAATAACACTACTACATAAATAGTCAAATAAATACAGAATAAATAAAGGGTGTGTTTGTGGTTTTTCTCCGTCACCTTCAGCACATATTTCTTTCTAACCTTCAGCTTCATAAAATAAAAAGTATTTAAGAAATGACTGGTTTTTATTTTAGATTTACAAATCGACCATAAGTCATTTCTGCTTTCTACAGAGAAACTGTTTAAATTTATAAAAAAAATATTATTAACAAATAATTAAAAACCAGTTATAAAAATATAATTAAATGAGATTATAAAAATACATTTTAAAACAATTAGAAAAGTTTCCTGTAATTTAAGTGAAAAAAGTACATCCATAATGTGTGTGTGTGTGTGTGTGTGTGTGTGTGTGTGTGTGTGTGTGTGTGCGTGTGTGTGTGTGTGAACTGACGTCACGTCTTTGGTCTGTTAAAGTTTGTAGTTTGACAAAAAAACATGGTGCTTTTTCAAGGTTTTTTTTTTTTTTGTAATATTTTAGATTTGCATATAAACAATAAATTGACATTATTTATTTAAATATATCTTTTTTAGAAGATTTAGAAGAGTTGAGCGTAACCCTCGTACCCTCACGGCTCTGCGCAGTGACCCGATGACAAAGCGTCTCTGTTCCACATGTCCGGGTTTCTCGTCCTCCTGTTCTCCATTCTGCTCAACTCTCGGCTCGTCCTGTGGAGTTCTGAAGGGAATAGTCAGCTCCACGTCTCCTTCATCCAGAGCGATCTTCTCTCCCTTAAACTCCGGCTTCTCGTACAAAACCCATCTGCAAAGTTCCGATCATTTCTTGTGACACGTTTTCATTCAACGTCATTCATTAAACTGTCATTTCATTTGATTTATTATTAAATTTAAATGGTAAATGATCATAATTGTTATTTATTTAATAGAACTCACATTTGATCAATCATTTATAATCAGTATTTTAATAAATCGAATAATGGAAATGGAATTTGTTAAACAGGCATGAAAGTTAAATGATTTTTTTTTTTGTGACGTTGCATGTTTTTAATGCATATATACTTTATTTTTATCTCGTTATTAATCCACTGAGACTTCCCATCGAGAAAACTAATTTATCCATAATCTAAAATACAATATATACTATAAAAGAACAATTTTGAACAATACAATTACAAATTATCAGTGTGTGTGTGTGTGTGTGTGTGTGTGTGTGTGTGTGTGTATGAGACTTTGTCCTCACCCTCCTCGGACAACTCTAATGGAGATGGTTTCTGAAAACTCCCACTCTGTAGCATCCACTACATCTCCCTTCACCTCGATTCTTTGTCCATGCAGTCCTGGACGACTGTATATAAACATCTAATAAAGAGAATAAAACCGCAACTTTAATCAAAACTAAAACTCCTTAAACTCTAACTACGATCAAACAGATAACAAGCTGCAGTACCGGCTCCAGCCACCAGGGATGATGATGAGCAGAGATGCTTGTTCTTTACTGTACAGTCACAACTCCAGATCTGTGTTTCACACATCATCATCACACTGTTCCTCAAAGGTTCTTTAAGTAAATAAGGGTTCTTAAAGGTTCTATTGCAGGAATCTACAGAACCTTTACAGATGGCCCATCTTCATAATTTATGGTGAATATTTATATAATTAATACAACTTAAATGTGTCTTTATGAATCTTATCATTGCTATAATGTTAGATGAAATAAAATGGCTCTGGATTGCTTGCGTTATTTATATAAAGTGTTAGTTATATAAAGTGATCAATTCTGTCCTTCTCTATAGTTATATTGCTTTATTTTGGGTTTTCCAACAATCAGGATGTGGACGGTGCAGATGTGTTGAATTTTTCTCAAAGATTTTGAGTTTTGTAAAAACAGTCTGATTATAAGGTGAGCATATTTTTATCGACCTGCATTCCCTTTTCCTTCAGTTGGATTTGTTCCAGAATAGCAGACACACTGAGACAACACAGCTAATAAAATCTACTCATGTTAAAGGCAATCATTTTAGTGCAATAACAATAATAATTGTTACATGTGCAATAACTTTTATACCAGACTGACTTTTCTTGCCATCTGTTTCACTGCTGCTACACATTTTATGTCACTTATTATATATATATATATACATACACACACACACACACACACACACACACACACACACACACACACACACATATATATATATATATATATATTCATATTTTTTATTGTACTTTAATCTTTTCTATAATTTTACTGTGAACAACTGCAACCAAACAGTTTCCTTACGAGATGAATAAAATATTTTAGTAAATATAAATCTTGCACTCGAATATATTCTTTTTAAATAAAATATAAACTCAGATGTGTATTAAATTAAAACAGATGGTGTTACAGATCAGATTGTGGTCTGAGACACTGCTCAGTGAGAATTCTGAGGATTCAGTGTTACATAATGAAGCTGTATAAAATAATCGGCTTGTAGAACAGGTCTGAATTTTGAATCAGGTTTTGTTCAGGATTAATGAAACGTGTCTGAGAAGTGATGTGGAAAAGAAAAAACATTCTGCTCTAAAGGTTATAAAAAAAAACACCTTATACAACCTAATGAAAGTCGTTATGTGGCGTAACGGCATGAAAACGTTGTCCTCAGTTATGGAGCAGCAGCAGAAGAGCATACCTAGTAATCTACATTTCTCTCTCTCTCTCTCTCTCTCTCTCTCTCTCTCTCTCTCTCTCTCTCTCTCTCTCTCTCTCACACATATGTTTTCTGATATCACTGGTTCGGACTCAATCTCTCCAAACCTGTTCACTTCATCTTCATGTTCTACTTCTGCTCAGAGCCTCACTCACCTGCATGATCTTCAAGCTCCAGCGTTTCCTACACGATGCCTGTAAATTGTCTCACTAATATATAAAAATTACACTTGCTATGAACATGTTCTGATCCTTGGTCCTAATGCTCAGGTCCTAGACATCTGAACAGCTGAATCACTAACACAATTAGCACATGAACATTTTCTAGAGGTTTTTTTCTTAAAACACCACATGTGCAGGTGCAGGGGTGTGAAACGCTCTTATAAAGTCAGGGCTATAAAAGGTCAGGATGATAAAGAAGCTGCAGGAAGCAGAAAAGATCAGCTTGTAGGACCAGGTCTGACACAAAAAATGTGTCTGAAATGAGACGTGGAAAAGAAACTTCCTGCTCTAAAGGTCTGGTTGTGACATCATAAAAACACGACTTCAACATTCATTATAAATAAAATCTTCACTAAAGAAATGAAGGACATAAAATTCACAACATTTTGTTTAATAAACTCAGTTATAAAACTTTAAGAAGTGTGTGTGTGTGTGTGTGTGTGTGTGTATATGTGTGTGTGTATGTTTGTTACTGAACAGTATAAAGGTGTGTGTTATTCTACAGATGTGTGTTAACTTATAGATGGGCGTGTTAAATTATAAAGGTGTGTGTTAGTCTATAGAGGTGTGTGTAATTGTGTATACAGGTGTGTGTTAGTCTATAGAGGTGTGTGTTAGTGTGTCTTAGTCTATAAAGGTGTGTGTAATTGTGTATACAGGTGTGTGTTAATCTATATAGGTGTGTGTTAGTGTGTGTTAGTCTATAAAGGTGTGTGTAATTGTGTATACAGGTGTGTGTTAATCTATATAGGTGTGTGTTAGTGTGTGTTAGTCTATAGAGGTGTGTGTTAGTCTATAGAGGTGTTGTGTAATTGTGTATACAGGTGTGTGTTAGTCTATAGAGGTGTGTGTTAGTGTGTCTTAGTCTATAAAGGTGTGTGTAATTGTGTATACAGGTGTGTGTTAATCTATATAGGTGTGTGTTAGTGTGTGTTAGTCTATAGAGGTGTGTGTTAGTCTATAGAGGTGTTGTGTAATTGTGTATACAGGTGTGTGTTAGTCTATAGAGGTGTGTGTTAGTGTGTCTTAGTCTATAAATGTGTGTGTAATTGTGTATACAGGTGTGTGTTAGTCTATAGAGGTGTGTGTTAGTGTGTCTTAGTCTATAAAGGTGTGTGTAATTGTGTATACAGGTGTGTGTTAGTCTATAGAGGTGTGTGTTAGTGTGTCTTAGTCTATAAAGGTGTGTGTAATTGTGTATACAGGTGTGTGTTAATCTATATAGGTGTGTGTTAGTGTGTGTTAGTGTGTGTTAGTCTATAGAGGTGTGTGTTAGTCTATAGAGGTGTTGTGTAATTGTGTATACAGGTGTGTGTTAATCTATAGAGGTGTGTGTAATTGTGTATACAGGTGTGTGTTAATCTATAGAGGTGTGTGTTAGTCTATAGAGGTGTGTGTAATTGTGTATAGAGGTGTTGTGTAATTGTGTATACGGGTGTGTGTAATTGTGTATAGAGGTGTGTGTTAGTGTGTCTTAGTCTATAAAGGTGTGTGTAATTGTGTATACAGGTGTGTGTTAATCTATATAGGTGTGTGTTAGTGTGTGTTAGTCTATAGAGGTGTGTGTTAGTCTATAGAGGTGTTGTGTAATTGTGTATACAGGTGTGTGTTAATCTATAGAGGTGTGTGTAATTGTGTATACAGGTGTGTGTTAGTCTATAGAGGTGTGTGTTAGTGTGTCTTAGTCTATAAAGGTGTGTGTAATTGTGTATACAGGTGTGTGTTAATCTATATAGGTGTGTGTTAGTGTGTGTTAGTCTATAAAGGTGTGTGTAATTGTGTATACAGGTGTGTGTTAATCTATATAGGTGTGTGTTAGTGTGTGTTAGTCTATAGAGGTGTGTGTTAGTCTATAGAGGTGTTGTGTAATTGTGTATACAGGTGTGTGTTAGTCTATAGAGGTGTGTGTTAGTGTGTCTTAGTCTATAAAGGTGTGTGTAATTGTGTATACAGGTGTGTGTTAATCTATATAGGTGTGTGTTAGTGTGTGTTAGTCTATAGAGGTGTGTGTTAGTCTATAGAGGTGTTGTGTAATTGTGTATACAGGTGTGTGTTAGTCTATAGAGGTGTGTGTTAGTGTGTCTTAGTCTATAAATGTGTGTGTAATTGTGTATACAGGTGTGTGTTAGTCTATAGAGGTGTGTGTTAGTGTGTCTTAGTCTATAAAGGTGTGTGTAATTGTGTATACAGGTGTGTGTTAGTCTATAGAGGTGTGTGTTAGTGTGTCTTAGTCTATAAAGGTGTGTGTAATTGTGTATACAGGTGTGTGTTAATCTATATAGGTGTGTGTTAGTGTGTGTTAGTCTATAGAGGTGTGTGTTAGTCTATAGAGGTGTTGTGTAATTGTGTATACAGGTGTGTGTTAATCTATAGAGGTGTGTGTAATTGTGTATACAGGTGTGTGTTAATCTATAGAGGTGTGTGTTAGTCTATAGAGGTGTGTGTAATTGTGTATAGAGGTGTTGTGTAATTGTGTATACGGGTGTGTGTAATTGTGTATAGAGGTGTGTGTTAGTGTGTCTTAGTCTATAAAGGTGTGTGTAATTGTGTATACAGGTGTGTGTTAATCTATATAGGTGTGTGTTAGTGTGTGTTAGTCTATAGAGGTGTGTGTTAGTCTATAGAGGTGTTGTGTAATTGTGTATACAGGTGTGTGTTAATCTATAGAGGTGTGTGTAATTGTGTATACAGGTGTGTGTTAATCTATAGAGGTGTGTGTTAGTCTATAGAGGTGTGTGTAATTGTGTATAGAGGTGTTGTGTAATTGTGTATAGAGGTGTTGTGTAATTGTGTATACAGGTGTGTGTTAATCTATAGAGGTGTGTGTTAGTCTATAGAGGTGTGTGTAATTGTGTATAGAGGTGTTGTGTAATTGTGTATAGAGGTGTTGTGTAATTGTGTATACAGGTGTGTGTTAATCTATAGAGGTGTGTGTTAGTCTATAGAGGTGTGTGTAATTGTGTATAGAGGTGTTGTGTAATTGTGTATACAGGTGTGTGTTAATCTATAGAGGTGTGTGTTAGTCTATAGAGGTGTGTGTAATTGTGTATAGAGGTGTGTGTAATTGTGTATAGAGGTGTTGTGTAATTGTGCATACAGGTGTGTGTTAATCTGTAGAGGTGTGTGTGATTGTGTATAGAGGTGTGTGTGTTTGTGTATAGAGGTGTGTGTTAGTCTATAGAGGTGTGTGTAATTGTGTATAGAGGTGTGTGTGATTGTGTATAGAGGTGTGTGATTGTGTATAGAGGTGTGTGTTAGTGTGTGTTAGTCTATAGAGGTGTGTGTAATTGTGTATAGAGGTGTGTGTGATTGTGTATAGAGGTGTGTGTGTTTGTGTATAGAGGTGTGTGTTAGTCTATAGAGGTGTGTGTAATTGTGTATAGAGGTGTGTGTAATTGTGTATAGAGGTGTTGTGTAATTGTGCATACAGGTGTGTGTTAATCTGTAGAGGTGTGTGTGATTGTGTATAGAGGTGTGTGTGTTTGTGTATAGAGGTGTGTGTTAGTCTATAGAGGTGTGTGTAATTGTGTATAGAGGTGTGTGTGATTGTGTATAGAGGTGTGTGATTGTGTATAGAGGTGTGTGTTAGTGTGTGTTAGTCTATAGAGGTGTGTGTAATTGTGTATAGAGGTGTGTGTGATTGTGTATAGAGGTGTGTGTTAGTGTGCATTAGACTCACCTTCCCCGGTCGAGGGTTCAGTTTTCCATGTTCCTTCTCTTTAGTGAGCTGCATGAGAAAAAGGTTTAGAGAATTACACACAAATACACAACCACAAACCTGATTAGCATCACTTTCACATTGTGTAATTTTAGGTTTGTGCTGTTTTTAAACAAAATACTACAGAACTACTGTTAAACAAATAAAAGAAAGTGGGTTGTCTAAATACACTGTCATGCTAAAGATGTGTTTTTATGATTATAGAATGCTGGACATAAGTGTTTTGTGTTCTGGGTTTTGGATCTGTGCCACATCCTCTTATCTTAAAATCTGTGTGTGTGTGTGTGTGTGTGTGTGTGTGTGTGTGTGTGTGTGTGTGTGTGTGTGTGTGTGTGAGAAAGTATTTGGTTTAATAAGGAGAGGCTGTGTTTTCCCTGATACTCAGGCAGAAGTCTTTGCACAATTCACTCAGCCGTGGTAATTAAAACAGGAGTGACGGCTGGAACTCACAAACAATCCTCCAAGTGTCTGTTTGATTAGTGTGTGTTCCTGATCACAAAACATGCAAAGCCAGAAATCTCATGATCTCTGGATTACGTGGTGATAAAGCGTGTATGCGCTCTCCTTACAGCTCACCTGGGAGACTTAAACACACACTGTGATGGGATTCCACCAAAATAAATCAGTCCACAGCATGACAGCAGCCTGATGTGTGCTGAAATGCCATCATTTAAATAATGATTTTCTTCCATTTCTTCCATATAAGAAGTTTAAGCAAAAATATTTAGACAAATTTGTACGTATTTTTACTGGCTTTAAAATGTAAAAAGTGTCAAATGTGGGGCCTTATAACAAGAACTTTCCGTAATTAAACTTTATTAAACAAATTAAATAAATAAAATAGGTAACTTTTTTTTTACAACCGATTGTGATACTATTAGACTTCTTTCTGCAGTAGAAATATAATTAGAGTTTCAAGCACAACTCTTTCTGAGTCTTATCCTTGATGAACCCTTTTGCATTTGTGCAAAAGAAAATCGTGCTATTTTTATCAGTGTTCAGAGATTTGATGAAGTGCAAATACACGCTTTAGTGCCTTTGGCTAATTTCACTAATGTTTAAAGACAAGCAGAAAACTTTTCCTAACTCCTCCTTCTGTAAGCAAATAGTTCTCTTCACATCTCCATCATCCAACAACAGACAAACAAATGCAGGGCCTGAATGTTGGACAGAAAGTCGTCACTCATCCCACGAGCCAAACAGCTTTATTATTCTTCTATCTATCTATCTATCTATCTATCTATCTATCTATCTATCTATCTATCTATCTATCTATCTATCTATCCATCCATCCATCCATCCATCCATCCATCCATCCATCCATCCATCCATCCATCCATCCATCCATCCATCTTTTACCTAAATCATATAACTTTTTTTTACACTTTATGAACGATAGACGATACATTCTATGCATTTATAGTAAAAATGCAACATACTGGTAGATAAGCAGATGTGCTACTTTTATAGCTTCTGTTATAGAAAAATCTGAACTCTTTCTGACCAATCAGAATTCAGGATTTTAAATAAGGTTGGATAAATAAGGCAGAAAGCTTGCAGCTCAGTGGTTACGGCATTAGACTCTGGATCGGAAGGTTATATGTTCAAATCCCAGCACCACCAAGCTGCTACTGCTGGGACATTGAGCAAGAGCCTTAATCTTCAACTGCTCAGTTTTAAGGACGTCTGCTAAATGCCATAAAGGTACATGTAATTAAACCTGGGCTTAAACACATCATTAAAGCACTGCTTTATCTCATTATATGTCTACAAAATGTATAAGCTACATATATTATAATAGATCACTGAGCTTTACACAGACACACACAGACACACAGACACACAGACACACAGACACACACACACACACACACACACACACACACACACACACACAGAGGTGTGTTTAAAAGCCCGAGGGAACAAACATGCTGACTCTGTGCACAGACTTGCGTTTAATGATCTTTAATGATTTCTCTCTCACTTTTCTCCATCAACTTCTATTGAAATACCACCACACACACTTGCTGCCGGCTGGTCTGGGTGTGTCCTAGTCCCATCTATACACAACCTGCCTCAAACCACCATCACATTATAACACTGATATAAAATAGGATTCATTAATATTACTCAAATTCCTACTGTACTATTGTCTGTGTCTATATGCTGCTCCGTCACACTTCTCCTTGTGTGGTTATCATCCCTGTATCACTCCATAGAAATTCTTCAGAAACCTGCAGTTATTCGGTCAAACCTGTTTTGTTTTTTGTTTTTTCTAATCAAAAGGATTGCTGCGTAGGTCAAGTCAAATCAAGTCCAATTTTCCTCATTAAGAACATTCACAAATACTTTAAATAGATTCATGAGAGAAAAGATTAGAGAAGCCTTAAAACGGCTAATCCAGAGTTTAGAACCAAAAATATCACAGAAAAGGTGATGGGACATCAATATGGACCAGGTAACAGGTGGTGATTAGAAGATGTCTGGTAGGAAAGTTAGGATAGAAAAAGGTCCAGAAAGAGCTTTCTATACACAGTATACACAAGTCAGATAGTTCTGAAGAAACAGGAGAAATCTGATTTCAGTCTCTGAAACTGACAGTTTCAGATTCATCTCTCAGAAGACGTGCAGGGGAAACATCTACCAACCATCAACTTCAGCTGTGAGATAAAATCAGCGAGCCGGTCTGAGGAAAGCGGTGGGAAATATAACATGCACTTAAATAAAACTAAAAACATCAAAACACACACAAAAACAACACAGCGGAAGTGAAATAACCAGTAAAGTCCCACTGTCCACCTGCCACTTCCTGATCACTTCAGTGCTCAGATCAATTAACTAGCGGGGTAATTAACATGCTGGTAAACTAGCGCACATGAGTCTCATTTCAGTCTCAGGGGATTTATTTACTTCTGTTGACTTTCTATGTCACACAGCACGCAGGTTCTCTTGGTGCAAAGTTGCAGAATATCTAATGGCATATTTGTATGTATCTATTATGATTTAAATGAAATGATTCACAACCACGTTATAGTGTAAATGCTGTTCTTTTGTACAGTTGTGTTTTAGTGGCACTCTTTGAGCTCTATGAGAATAAATTGTCCACCTCTTTGCAGATGTTACATCAATATCCTTCAGACTGCACAAAAGAGGCAATTTCCTCAATGCTTTTTTCTTCTGAATATATTGAGTTTCCTACAGAAACAGTGTCTGTTTATTAAGTATACCACCATGCTGATGTGAAGTTAAATCCACACAAATCCTCTACATCCGTTTTATGCAAAACATTTCTCACAATTCTGTGATTTTTAATCTCGTATCTTTATTTCTGTAGTGTATATATACAAGATATCAGTAGACGATGACAAAAGCATTCTGCTGTGTTGATTTTGTTGTGCTCATGAATTCTCAGGAATTCTCTTGATGTGTTTCTCTCTAAACGCATCAATGGAACATTCCAACTGCAGGTTTCTTCAGGAATTCGAATAATTAGCCCACACCTATGCATCCTGCACCATGTGCATGTAACACACACATCCTTGTGTGTCTAAACACGTGTGTGTGTGTGTGTGTGTGTGTGTGTGTGTGTGGCATTACACATCACTGTCAACCTGTCTATGTTAGGTATCGGAGCAATTAGTGCGTGGAGGAAGCCCTGATGTTTATATTTTGTTGTTTGAAAGCAGTGTGATTGTCTCGGGGTGCAGGAGAAGGAGCAGGATATTTACATCACGCCTCGAGCTGAGATCAGCAGGCTGATAATGTTTTATTGCGAGGACGCGCTCGAGGGCGACACGAGAACTAATGAATGGAAAAAAAGACAAGAATGAATTTCTGCAATATCCCAGACCTGACCTCAACCCTGACCTCGGGATTAAATCCAGTTCTTTAAATCAACGACATAATCCAGGAGCTACAGAAGCGTTCAGATCAATCAAGAACAAAACATGGAGCTGTGAATGCAGGTGAAAGACTTTGCGTGCAGGTTTGCGTCAGGACCTGCTGCTTGCTCAAATGTTACTGTATGTTTGAACAACTATTAAAAGATGTTTGAGTCACCGGGTTATGACGCTACCCGGACCGGCACGGTGAGACCGGATGACAGAAGTTAGAGCTCTAGTCCACTTCAGAAGAAAAGAGGAAACGTGAATACTGCATGAGAGGTAAGGTAATGGATACGAGCCTCTGAGACGCCATTGTAATCCCTTTTTCTCTGAGGTGTTCTTTTTCTCCGTTACCTTTCACTGCCTACAGGTTCTACAGTGTCACAGAGGCACCTTGTTTCAGTGGAAAAGGAAAGTCCCAAAATGGCATTTCTCAAACTGTAGACTGTAAAACGATCCCCTGTAAAAGGTCATTTAGTGCGACACCAAACTTAAAAAAGAAACAGATCAAGACACTAAAATAACAGATTTTTTATAATTTTTACGAGTACTTACATAGGCATCTGGGAAGGCTTTGTACTTGGCCATTAGACTCCTGTCTTGTCCAGACACCTGGGTGAAACCAAAAACGCCATCGTGAACTGGCGATCTGACGGACGTGGCGCCGAGGCTGAGGGTCCTCTGCAGGCTTGGGGGTTTAACTTGTGATTCTGGTGACAGGCTGCCTAGATGAAGAGGTGCGGTGTTGGAGGTAGGACTCTCAGATGTAGGACTGTGGATGACCAAAGAGCTTCTGCTGATACGAGATGTCTCGGTCAACCCTGGAAGAGAGCTTGGAGGTGTGAGGAATGACAGCTCAAAAGAGGAGCCTGTAGACCTGAGTGAGTCTGGTGCTATGGAAATCTTGCTGTGGTAGTCGTGTCCGGAGCTGACCTCAGGCAACGAGGCTGCTCGAAACAGAGAGCGATGTCCTGCTGGCTTGCCATTCTCCTCGTTCTGTTCACTGCGGTAACTGGAAAACAGCAAGCTGTGGTCCAGGCGTGAGCTTCCTAAGACGCCGTTAACTTGAGATCCTTCATCCAGGTTAAGATTTGGAAGTGAGCTCTTGCGCATGATGATGCTACTGAGAGCAGAAGCTCTAGGTGCTATGATAAGAGAGCGTGGCTGAAGATCCTGGCCCTGCTGCTCCTTCAGCATGGTCATCAATGTGAGTGGAGAACGCATATCTTTTGAGGTGCTCCAGTTCAACCCGATGTCCGGTGGCAAGCTGCTGAAAGGCTCAGCGGGTGTAGGAGAGGTCGGGCTGGAGATCTCGGAATTTCCAAAAGGAACCAGGCTTGTTGCATCTTCAACGATTGGGGGCAGAGACGAGAAGGGCAGACTGGTGTTGCTGCGTAGCGACCGGTGACGAACAGGAGGCGCCATGCTTTTCAGAGTGTCCACCAGAGAGTCCATTTCATGTGGAGAGGAAAGAGCTGAGGTTTCCGGATCAGCCTCAGTCGGGGAAAGCTCCACCCGAGTGGCTTTGAAGACTCCGGAGAAGAATCCGTCTGTCTCGCTGTAATGCGAGTCTGTTTGCGCTATTCCTTCTGATTTTTTCATCTCATTCTCCCCGGCAGGTTCGGGAAGCTCCTCCCAGCTCCTCCCATCCGTCTGGCTCTCACTGCTCACCTGGACTTCGCTCCTCGCATTCCACCAGGTAGTGTTACTGTGGCTACCAGCTGTCTCCAGGGAGACGGCGGAGGGGAGGGTTTCCCAGTCTCGCTCAGAAGAGAAGGTGAGAGTGGAGGAGGAGGAGGAGGAGGAGGAGGGGGAGGAGGAGAAGGAGGAGGAGCGCACACTCGGTTCGTATTCTGAGCTGCTGGAGTATGAAGTATACAGGTGTGTGCTACCTGACACCTCTGACTCTGAGCTGGCTGTTACAGAAGATCTCGATTCTCCTTCACAAATATGGTAGTCGTAGGGCCTCGGCTTCCATTCATCGAGTGTCTCGAGCCTGGTTTCGTTATCCACAGTGTCACTTTTAACACCATTTTCTAATTCCTCCACAACACTCTCATGAAGCACCGAACTGCTTCTGATGCTGCTGTTGTTCACCAGCGAAACCTTTCTCACTTTTTTGCCATCCTCTCGTCCTTCTTGAGACACTTTGGGCCTCAGAGTGAAGGTGGTGCTCATCACCCCAACATGAGACATGCTCATGTCTGTGTCTGATTCAGGACAAAGTTCTAAGGGGATCTCAGTGTCAGACTCTTCGATTACTGTGCTGAGAGGAGAGAAGGCATGAGGGAACCTGGAGCAGGAGGAAAAACACAAAGAGAAAGAAAGATGTTAATAAAAACATGAGGATTTTCCTGCTTCAGCATGTCTGAATTAACTTCAGGTCCTGTAGGTGCGTCTCAGGAAAATCATCACACAGATTTTAATGGAAGTAGAAATGACATTTTCAGGATTTTCCAGGTGGTTATTTGTGGCTGGATGCAGGACACAGAGGGTATACAGGGTGTTTTATTGCACACGTGTTGAACGATGTTGAAGCTCATGAAATGCTGAAGGAGTTGTCAGAGTCATTGTGTTGGAAAAATAAAGAGAACTGAAATTGGAAAAAGTGGAAATATAGTCCCTTCAGTGTGGGTTTTGGGTAGGAGAACAAAGAAGCTCAGTGTGATTGAGGAAACACAAAAAACTGCATCTGATTTAGTTCTTATTTTCTGTTTAAACTTTTATAACGATGAAGCATTGAGAATTACTCGTCTCGTTCAGAGGGTTCAGGATTTAAAGTTATAACCTTCTGGATAACGTCACTGAAATATTAGCCCAGGTGTCTTTTATTCAACCAAACGATCACTTGAAATGTTAATTATTATTATTTGTATTATTCTATGACTATATATATCGCTGGGAAACACATGATCTAGCTTTTTTAATCTCACTCATGATTCACACCAACTGGTGACAGGGTTTTAATGATCACACACTTTATAGAAATACAGGACCTTTTTTTGTAATTTGTATAAATAAAAATATTAAATATATACAAAATACTCTGCTTTAAACAACTGTAGTATGTGGACTTTATAAACAGCATTAACAATTAAATATTTAACTAGTTGAATTCATTAAGCAGTATTTTAATTAATTAATTTAATCACAAATATTTTATTTACAAAATATAAAGTAACACACATTTATTAAAACATTTATTTATTTCGATTTAAATATCAAACTTTCAATACAGTTTATAGCATTTAATCCACACTAAGGTTTAATAAATAGCTCATGTACGCCCTCTAATGGATACAAAACTCATCACAACCCCGAGAATCAGATTCCACAAAAACATTGAGACTGAGGTGAAGATCTCGTGGTCCAACACATTCAGAAACTTTATAAAGTTTGTCTGATTGTAGGTTTAAAGATTTTCTCATCTTCACAGGTCGCTATGTGTGCAGAACAGAAAAACTTTATTTTGACCTGTTTGGAACAAACCACATTCTCTCAGTCTCAATCCTGCATTTCTCTCTTTCTCTCTCTCTTACCCCCTCCTTTTCTGCCTCTTTTTCGTCTCCTTTCTCTCACTTTTTCTCTCTTTATCTATCTCCCCTCTATGTATCCTGCTCACTCTTTTTGTCTCTCTCTTATTCTCTTACATGTCTTCCACTCACTCTCTCTCTCACTCTCTCTCTCTCTCTCTCTCACCCCCAATTGTCTCCCTGTTTTTCTGTCGCTCTCCATCTCTCCCTGTCTATACCCGGGTGTGATGTTGCCTGACTGGTTTTAAAACAGAAAACAGAAACACAGTAATAAATCATTGTTGTACAAACACATGTTCGGTTTTGTTTATTTTTTCAATCCGATCTGAAGTCAGATTCGTCTTCCTTCTATCATCAGTTTATTTACAGCAAGCATTAAATAATAATAAATGATGTGTTTCAGGATTAAGAAACCAGAGTTTCTAAGTTTTTACTGATAAAATCCTTCTCTATTTTCTCAACTATGAAGATTATTTCGAGAATTGTCAAGGATGAAAACAGTGTGTGTGTGTGTGTGTGTGTGTGTGTTTGTGTGTATACACAACAAACTTTTCACTGTAATCATCACTGCTGCATGAACAAGACTTTTCTCTCCAGGATTATTACAATCATTTTTTTAACAATATATATTATTATATTATAAATATGTACAATTGTATAGAATTATAGTATTTTTAATAAATAAGTTAACATTAAATAAATTAATCTGTGATATGGAAATATATTAATCTCAAGGTTTTAATAAACGTTTTATAAAAAAAAAAAAAAGATGTTTAATGTGCTTTAGAGCATCAGTTGTGCAGAGGAATGTGCGAGTACAGAATCTATAGCTTCATCAGTGCTATTACAGCTGGTGTACCATCCATATTATAGCAGGAAACACTCAGTGAAGGAAAGAGAAAAGATCCATCATTACTAAAAAATAAAGGTCAGTCAATGCAAAACATCTAAAGCACTTGTATATCCTTAAGTGCAGTCAACAAAACTATCAAGTGCTATGATAAAACAGGCTTTCATGAAGACTGATCCAGAAAAAAGATGAAGAGCTACCTCTGCTGCAGTGGATAAGTTTAAAAGTTTAAAAATTGGAAAGTTAAGTTGGAAAATCCTTCTAGGTGATTACCTCATGAGTCTGATTGAGAATATGCCAATAGTGTGGAAAGTTCTCATCAAAGTAAAAGGTGGCATTTGAAAATGTAAACCATATTTTGGGATATTTAACATGTTTTGTTTACTACATAACATACATTCATGTCTTCAGTATTAATGTACGGTGTTAAAAATGAAAACAAAACATTGAAGGAGTGAACTTTTTCAGGAGCTGATTTTTTATGATGCTTATTTTATTTTGGATCTTAAAAACAATAAAAACAGATATGGTGATACCATGACATCCCAAAAAGGTATGTGATGAAATGTTTATGGCAGAATTAGATCATCACACTGCACCTCTCAGCCCTGTTCAGGAACATCTTTAGCATTCTTTTAAGTGTAAAAGATCCAATATAATATAAATAATTCAATACAAACACGACAGGACTGTGCAATTATTTTCACCTAAATACAAAAGCAGTACGCACTTTATAATAAACAATAGTATGTTTTTAGTAACACACACACACGTGGCTGGTGTTCTCTCTCTCTCTCTGTGTTAAAGTGATGAGATAGTGCCTCGACGTTTACGCAAGCACAACTGAAGTGATGATTGTGAAATGTGAGAGGGTTCCTCAAGAAGTCGAGCGTGTGTGACCTTTCAGCTCATGTTTGTAGGCCACGTTCTGGTCAGGGTGTGTATCAGGGTGTGAACTATAATTTTGCAGCAATAAAAAAATAAACTCACTATAAAATTGTCAACTTCTGTCTTGCATCACCCCTACTGAAACATCTCCACATTTTGTAGCGTCACAACCTGGAACTGATCTGGACTTTACTGGGATCATATGTGAAGAACACAAATAAAATACACCACAATATAAAAGTTGGGAAAAATCATTGTAGTTTTCAGTTCAGTTCAAAATGTATTCAGTTTCTTTATTATGTGTAGAGCTGATATAAAGTCCCAGTTCATTCACGTGCAATTCCAGATTTTAACACTACAAAACACCACCTTCACTGGGAAGCATGGTGGAGAAACATCATATCCAAAGTTTATTTTCTTTTCCATCTATGCAAAATAATTGATTGTATTTAATGGACTAGAGAGTTCAGATATGCAGAGTACAGGTCGACCGACTCTTCAGTTTTGCAGATTAATTGGCAGCAATAGCTGATTGCTAGAACTATCTGCAAAAATCTAAATCGATAGTTTTTCCAGGTTGCTTCATACGGTACGAGAGCGGCCTCTAGAGGTAAATCACTGACGCCGCACACCATGATATAATGAAACCCAAGAGTTACAAGGAAACATGCCTACAGTGTAATTTTTAACAGGTGAGATACATTGGGGGGAAAAACACAGTATTAGTATGATTTTTATACAAAACAACAAAACCATTTTGATTACCTGATTCCTTCACACAACGTAGTCATCGACCGGTTATGCGGAACAGATATCAGCCAAATATAACAGCGCTTACAGTGAAAAGAACAATTTCCTCACTCATTTTCAACAAAATAACCCTTTTTTGTTTTTAGTGTTTGTACTGAACACATCATGCAATTTTGTCCAAATATAAAACACTCAAAGTGGGGCTGTTTCAAGAAAAAAAAAATCAATGACCGAGTGTTTTGTCAAAACCATTGTCGAAAAGAAAAAAAAAATATGAACAAAATATGAAATCACAGCTTTAACTCTGACTGACACTGGAGACTCATTCCACAGCTATGACTCCAGATATTTGAATAGGTCAATCTACTGTAAACTGTATGTTGCTATGAAAACAACACCATATTATTTTTAGGATTTTCAGCTGTACTACCGTCAGAGCTACATTTATAGAAAACTAATCAATGCCTTCAAACCATTTACAATCCCAAACATCTGTGTAGTGAATTCTTTTCCTGACAGACGCCCTAATTTGGTTGTAGTATTTTGTCACTTGTAATGACTGTAATTTAACACGTTTAGGATGCAATCAGCTTTAAACCCCGTGTCTTTGTAAAGATTAGCCCAAAGGCCAGGAATGGCACGAGAAACCTGTCAAGTAAGAAATGAAACATGCGTGAAGAGCAACAAGATTGTGAAAGCATGCGAGGATTTCAGGTTTAAATCAGTTGTCAAAGAAAACATGAAAGCAGAAGCAGCAGCAGCAGCGAGGACAAAAATGTGGAAACGCTGGAAACTTGGTTCATCACTGTGTAGACAAAGGTGTTGAGAAAGAGAGTCTGTACTGATCGATACTCTTGGTGTTTCTGGGTGTGGATTTTCCAAGAAAATCAGGCTCAGCTGTGGAACACAGATGACCAAGCACAGATGCTCAAGGTCCCCAAGGGTGGCATCTTGACAATCCCAGGCTTAAACCCTCAACCTTCTGATGAGCTAGCACCTCCACCAAATAGAATTAGAATAGAAGGTACTACTCAGGATGATCGTTTTAATTTGTTGTTTTATAAAATCCAAAACTAAATCCACAAATCATTTACATATAAAATGAACCACAAAATCAAAACAGTATCCTGTCTAATTCTTTATAAAACGTTTAGGCAAATGAGAGAAGAGAAATGTGACGTCACTGCATGTACAGTACAGGGTTTGAAATTGTCCATTCAGCATTTAGCATCAACATTAAAGCTCAATTATTAGGATTTTGAAGACACGCATTCCTGTCATACAGGAGAACAGCGTGCACAGAAACTGTGGCAGGCTGGTGACAGGTCACACTGAAATGAGGTGAAATGAGGTTGGAATGAGGTGTGGCCTTTTGTAGATTAGATGAACTATTAATGACTCGTACAAAACAAAGTGAGAAACATTCACTTGTCTTTGTGATGCAGCCGACAGGCGAGCAAAGAGACCTGCTCAACGCCGTCTACGGAGTGATGAATGATAAACCTCACTCTCTGTGAGGAGGAAAACAGGATATAGGGATGGCAGCATTTGTGGAAAACCTCAACTAGGTCATGAATTTGTGAGCGAGACACACCTGCAGCAGGAGTTATCAGTTACACTTTAGACCAATGATCTTCTATAGTTCATTCCATATCGCTGCCTCTACTACTATAAGAAACATAAACCCAACCTGAGAGATATGAGGCCATTGATACATTGTGCGATCAGGTGTATCCTCCACCTATAAACAAACTAAGCAGTGTTTCTTTAGCATGAGGACCAGAGATGGAGTCGTTATTTAGGGCTGAGATGCACAGAAATCCGATCTCATGTCGGCCCCCATGGAATGTTCATGGAATTAGACAGAATTCCCAAAGGACACCGAGACTCTAGAAACATAAAACGGAAGGCTCATAGAGTGTGAGTTAGAAAGATGAAAGATAGAAGCAGGGAGGGGAGATAGAAAACAGAAACACAAGCCTCTGAAGGAAAGAATCAATGTCAGGAAACGCACCACTTTGGAGTAGAAACATTAAGGCTACCAAATGTCCCACAGTTCCTACAAAGGAATTAAGGAAGGAAGGAAATACGGAAAAAAGAAATGAAGGAAGGAAGGAAGGAAGGATAGAAGGAAGAAAGAAAGAAAGAAAAGAAAGAAAGAAAGAAAGAAAGAAAGAAAGAAAGAAACACACCTACCGGCCAAATGATGTGTGTCTTGCTGCAGGCAGATGGTTAGAGAGTGTCCTCCTACTGGTTGACTCTTGAGGATTGTCTTCTTCCTCACAAAACTCTCTGATGTAAACAACGATTCCTCCCTGGGACTTGTTTTCTCCACAGGTATCTCTATTGCTATCTGCAGCGTCCCCTGATTGGAAGGCAGGATTCTCGACGATGTCTTGTTCCTCTCGTTGAGTGCTGTTTTGAATTTGTTGGAAGGTATCACTGGGCTCTGGTAGTCCTGGTGTGAGAGCAGATTCTAATCTCGGTGCTGGATAGCAGGTGAGAGAACGTGTCTCTGTCTCCTGTGTATTGATGTCGTCTCTATCCACATGGAGCCTGACGATATCTGCGTTTGCTCCACCCCCTGCCGACTCGTCCCACTGTGGCAGTATGGGAGATCCAGACTCCTGGGAGGGGCCTGACCCTGCCTCCACGTACAGGTGCGTTTCTGTCTTGCGGTCTCCGAGTGACACTTCACTGTGCAGACTGCAGGGAGGGGCAGGGACACATTCCTGAGACACACACACTTGCAGAACTGGAGTGTCTGGTTTGATAATAGCAAGATCTTTAGTTAAGATCTGTCGCTCGACTTCACCTGGTGCTGCTTCACTTTCTCCACTTAACTGTACTTCATCCCTAACAAACCCTGGCTCCACGAAAAATGTTTTTTCTTTAACAGTCTCCTTTCTCTCCGTAGTGATGGAATATGATCCAAGCAGGTTCTTGGTTGTAAAAGTTCTTGGTTCTTCAAGGTTTCTTGTAATGTTTTCTCCTGTAATTTTATCAGCTTGAGAATATTTCATGTCAGCTAAATCATTTATCTTATCAACCGAATTAAAGGTGTCAAAATCGTTTTCACGTATCACACACTCACACACAGGCTCACTATTTGTTGTCTGAGGTTCCTTCGCAAACACTGCACATTTTCTCTTGAGTTCTTGAGTAGAGAGGTCATAAATTCCTTCATCACATTCATCTTCCTCTACATTGTTTCCTTTGAATATCTCCGATTCCCAGTCTTCAGAGAAAGATCGGTGAGAAAGATCAGTGGGAGTGGAGAAGCTTTCAAGAGACCAAGGTGTGTTAAAGGTATCATGCAGAAGACTGGTGGAAATGGTCAGTTCTTGAGGTTCAGGTTCATGCTTTGGATGGTCAGGATCAGAAAGCAGAACTGAGATGTTTGTGTTGTGATTTAAGTCACTGCTGTTTGAAGATCTCAACTGGTTAAATGTTGAAGGTGTATGGTCAGAAACCATGAAGCTTGTTGTTGTTAATGGAGGTGTGTCAAGGTTACCAACAGGAACATCTGCTGAAGCTGGATTGCTATTATTTTCAACTAACAAAAAGCTGAAACTTTCTGTTGTTGGGTGGATGATCTGTGGAGAATCATCTACCTCGATCTCTGGACTGGAAAGAGACACAAATTCTCCAGGAACTTCATGCGACAGGGACAAAACGCAATCAGGGCTTGCGATATAAACCACGTTCTCCTCGTTTTTCCTTTCATTATAAACCACGTTCTCCTCGTTTTTCCGTTCATTGTCTTGAAGAGTGTCATCAATGACATCAGAAAAGTCTCGGTAGAATCCTATCTCAGGTTTGTAAAGTAATACATCTGGGTCATCTGCAGGTTTTTTTTTAGAATCAATAATTTCATCAAACTGAGTGGAGCACTGTTCAGGATTGTCAAGGGACAGGTTAGCGTTTAGCTCCTCAAATATTTCAGCAGCATCTCCATGTGAGGTGGATTCAGGTGATCTGGTGTCCCTCTGATGAAGCAGGAGAGAATGATCCCAGCTATCAGCACTGCTGCTCTGTTCCGGAATATGTTTGGTTATGAGTGAACTGTTGATGGAGGAGGTTGTCACATTGCTGGTGGAAGTGTGAATGATTGGTGTGAAATGGCCTTCAAATGTTCTGGCAAGTGAGTTTGAGGAACTTGTGTGTGAGGGCTTTGTCGAGGTAAGGGCGGATACGCTGGAACCTTCTTCATCGGTAATATCTATAGCACTCCCAAGTAATTCCTCTGATTTGTACATTTCAGAAAGTGATTGAGAAGGACTTTCTGGAGGAGTCCTGAATCCATCGCTTCCAGAAACCGAGGAGTCAATGTATGGGATGGACATGTTCTCTGTGTTTGCTAATTTAAGGTCTCCTGCATTTGTGCTTTCAGGGTCATGGTCTACTGATTCACTCTCAGCTGACTCAGGTGGCTGCTGTTGCCTGAAGGAAGGTTCTATTGTGTCTTCATCCTCTGGTTCTTTTCTGTGACCTCTGGCCTCTGATGCCACATCGATAGTCGAGAAGCTCTGAGAGAGATTTTTATCTTTCTTCTTTCTTTTCCAGGTGAAAGAGAACGTTGCATAGCGCTTGGGCTTATGGAGGTCGGTCTCAGATTGAGAGAACAGACCCTTCTGGAAAGAGAGAAAGAGAGAGGGGGGGGTATAAATAAATATATAAATATACAGCACTGTGCAAAAGTTTTTTGCAGAAGTGAAAAAAATACTGTAAAGTACGAATGGCTTTAAAAATGGAACTGTAATATATTTGCTGTAAGCACACTTTGTCTACACAGTTCTAGATGGACCTCGGCAGGTAGGTTGTTCCAAACATCTTACTACAGATCAACTAACAACAGATCTTTTGTGGATGGAGGCTCCTCCAATCCTTCATGTGATCCCGGACAGATACGTGATGTTGAGATGTTGTTCCTCTACGCTCTAGATAGTTCTTAATGACATTAGCTGGGGTCAGTCAGATGCCTCCCTGATGGTACTGCATGATGGAATGGTATCTGTCTGGATTTCTCAGCATTGAAAACACCATTAATCCTGACCACCGGTCCAACTCTATTTGCAGAAATGCAGCTCCAAACCTGCAGGAAACCTCCACCATGCTTCACTGTTCCCTGCAGACGATGATTATTGTATCACTTTCCAGATCAATGCATCATAGCATCAAAGTGAAACTCACAGAGGGAAATCCATGTTGATAAACATAAACCAGGGTTGTATCAGACCAGGGGTGAGTTTACAACAAGATGAAAGTTTTTTGGAGTTTAATTTTACTGTGTAAATGTGGACTGCTTTAATGTACACTTACTTTACAGACTCATTCTTCATCTATCGAGAGGAAAATTGAGAACTACATCATAAAGGATTATGCAAATCTCTGCGTTTCTGTGGTTATTATTAGGACGTAGAAAGAACAAGCAGCAGTCTCGGATTCTTTAGGTAGGTGTGGCGTCTCTCTATCTTGCCTCACCTAGCAACAATCCTCATTTCTTACTATTTTAAAAAGGAAAAATAGTAAAAAAATTTATTAGAAAATTCTAAATCTGAAAGTGAGAAATTAGGAAGAAAATATGAACAAGAATTAAAGGTTTGTTTAAATATAATGTAACAGCTTTGTAATAAAAAAATATCAGCTGGGAATCCAAATCCAAACATCACCTCCTGTTCAAACTTCGGGGGTTTTAATGATATTTCTTCCATTTTATTTTAGATTTCATTTTTATTTCGTAGCTCATCTGTCACACAATAAACTTTACACCGTGATATTGTATTCAAACAAATGAGGAAGTGGTAACTCAGTGATTAAGATGTTCAGAAGAACATGGTTTCATATCCCAGCACCACCAAGCTGCCACTGCTGGGCTCCTGAGCATGGAGCCCAGCAGCTCTGGTGCATAAATTTGATAATTCTCTCGTTTCTCTATATAAGGGAGTGTCTGACAAATACAGTAAAAAAAAATAATACATATTTTTTTTATACAAAATTTGGCTGAGACATCATTATTAAATTATGCATACAAACCTTTTTTTTTTTGACGGATGTGAATGTCATCAAGAACAAGATCAACAACATTTTAATTACACAAAAGAGAGACTTTCTGACATTCTTTGTCATATTTCTATCAAGGAGGAGAATCAGATAAAAAAAATTCCTTCCACTGATGCAAAGAAAGAAGATTAAAAAAGAAAACACAGAGAAGAAAAATTTATATATAATTTTTTATTGCGTTCTTACACGTCTCTGGATGAACATGTACATCACTGTGTGTGTGTGTGTGTGTGTGTGTGTGTGTGTGTGTGTGTGTATATGGGAGAGATGATGCTGGGGTCTGGATTGTGATTGGTCAGAAGGTACACACACACACACACACACACACACACACACACACACACACACACACACACACAGAAATGAGCTTGTTAAAGAGTTCCTTCAAAGCGCACGCAATTCACAGCTTGTAATTTTGACCAGGCACAAAAGTACCGTGAACAGACGAGGTTCATGCCTTTCAGCACTCATTATTCACCTCCAGTGAGGCGGCATGGCACACACACACACACACACACACACACACACACACACACACACACACACACACACACACACACACATTGTATTTTGTCTTCCTCAGAGTTCCTCGTAATTCAAAATCATCTAATTATCAAATGATCTAGAGCAGCTCGCTTCCTCATCTCATAATAAACCCCACCTACATACCTCACACACACATCAGATCTCACACACACACACACACACACACACACACACACACACACACACACACACACACACACACACACACACACACACACACCATGACCTGACAAGGTGAACATCTTGTATGCTACATCTGACATGTTTAGGTTCTTCAAGGGTCACCTAGAATTTACATAACTATAACTGGGGTTCCAGAAATCCCCATGCAGTAGGTTCTTAATGTTCTACGTGGAGGTCATGCCCTCAAAAAACCTAGAACTGGTTCTACACAGAACCCTGCAAGGCTGTAGATTGAAGTGCACTTTTTTTTTTTTAATATGGGTTTAAGAAGGGTTGATTTGAGAGTACTGGAAAGTTAACTTCCAAAGATCTGCCTGAAATGATCTTTAAGAGGAAAATCCAGTAATTTTTTGTACATTCTAGATTTATGTGTTCTAGATTATTACTTCACTGATTTATATGACCGTCAGTCACACAGAGGCTTGGATTTGGCTGGAAGTTCAGCAAAAATGTATGAAACATGTTGAAGGTCGAATCATCAGTTAATAAAGTCATCATTTTGAGTTTAGGTATGATTTTATTTCTTCCTTTGATCAGGTTCTGTTTTGCTTCATTTTTTATAGTTTTACCTCCCGTTCTTTCCCTGGTGTTTTATTTCCTATCTGATCTGCCTTTTAAAATATTCATCTGTTTCGAAAGCCACAAAGTTCATGTACAGTACAGTTCTCCATTTATCAAGCAGCAGCTACAAAAAAACACGGATCAGTAGCGCCATCTGCAGGTCCATGTGCATGAGTGTGTGCACACTTTTAAAAAATCTGGTTAATATGCATTGTTATAATAATAATAATAATAATAATAATAATAATAATAATAATAATAATAATAATAATAAAGATGATTTTATTTATTTTATTATTTTTTAATTTATACATTACATTTTTAGATGCTTTTAACATTTATTCAAGCTTGGTTGTAAGACTATTTATTGATTATTCTGCACTGATACAACAGCTCTCCTGTGTGTTTTTACACATATTGCTTATTAATAAACATTTTTAATAATAATGATAATTTATATTATCATTATTATTACTTTTTATTAAAAATATTCTGACATATTGGAAAGAATTTTCACAAATCATCAGTGGACTTACTTTTCACGATCTTCCTTTGATTAAGTATGAGAACATTTTTTTTATGAGAAACAGAAATAATAATCATTAAAAAAAAGAAAGCAGAGAACGAGATAAAGGAGAAAGATAGAGTTCTGATTAAAAGTTCTAGATTGGAACAATTTCTAATGAAGAACTTTTCATGGTTCCTCCAGAAGTAAAACTAAAAAACCAAATGTTTCTAGAACAGGTCTGTTGAAAGGGTCTATTGTGTGATCACTGAATCCATTGCTGGATCTGTTAGATGTTTAAGATAAGAACTTCAAGAAAGCTTCTCACTGACCTTTGACCTGGGTGCAGTGGCGTAAATAGACTCAGCATTCCAGTGTCCTCCATCGTGCTCTTCTGCTTGTGCAGGATCAGGAGACTCCACTCTGAAGAAGACAAAAAAAGAAGAACAGTCAATTAACCAGAGCAATTCACATGTTTGTGCTGGAGCATCTAGATCTTCAAAGAGAAACCTGTCAAGAACAAGCGATCAGATGTTCAAGGTTCTTCTCTTAACATGTCTGGAATGCAGGAGTGTTACAGATGAGCTTTAGCAAGCAGGAGGTTAAGCAGCTGGAGGGTTTAATAGAATCAGAACCTGAGGAGCTGAACCCCTGCTGGAGATTCAGTGTAGTAAAAAGTCCTTTTTGAAACAGAACGATGGGTTTAAATAGAGTTATGAAATGCCAGAACTGACCTGAAGCACCTCTCATTCGAGATGAACAACTTCTATTATTACATTTCTATTATATCTTCTTCACTAGATTTTGAGTGTAGATCAAAAAAGACTGTAGCTAAAAAAAGAAGGTTTTGTGTTCATGATAATTATAATAGAAATCAGTGTTTGAGTCATTAATATTATTCTATTAATAGATCAGTGTGCTGAGAGTCACATTCGAGTCTTTACACATAAACTGAGGTGATTAAGTGAAGAATCTTGTGATAAAAATGATCATAGAAACATTATAGTTATAATAAATCACTACTTTGGAAACTGAAGAACATTTAAAGGTGAAAACTTTTGTACTTTTACTCAAGTGAAAGTTTAAAGGGAAACTTTTACTGTAGTCATATTTGACTGAGTGACTCAACTGTAACTCTACTACCTGCTCGGAGTTCTTCATGCATCACTGATTATTCATTTATGTATTTATAGTACTCAGTAACGGATATAAATACAAAACTTCAAATAAAACTTACGTAAAAGTACAATTACAGATTAAAAAAAAACACTTAAAAAGTAGAAGTACACAAAAAAACTCTTCAATTACAGTAACATAAGTCAATATTATGAATTACTTTCCACCTCTGGAACCTTTTTGAACACTGGGGAACTTCAAAACTTTGTACCTTGTGTTGAATCAGGTTGCATAAAGAAAGAAAAAAATCAAACAGGAAGTAATCTCCTCCTCTTCAACATTTCAGCAGCATTACTGAGAAGAATAAATCTAATCTAGTCTGGTGGGTTTGCTTTCGGCATGTGATCGGCATGTTCAGGGGTTTGTTTGTGAGGTGATTGCACACAGACACACCCCTACTAACTAATCCCCTTTCACACTGTACATTCAGGAACACAACAGGTGTTTGGACAAAGGGTTTGGGGCAAGATGTTGCATTCACGTTGCATTTATGTGGTATTTATGTTCTTTTTTTGGCATCAAATCGTTTATAGTGTCTTTGTAAGTTCACTCCGTCATTATGGAAGTAAAAACACACAATAAAAGCTTTTCTACAGTAGAAAGTTCCAGTATTTCCACTTCAGCGTGAAGGAATGAACTTTCTATCACACATTCAGAAAAGTGTGAGTCAAAGTTTCAGTGTGTGTGTGTGTGTGTGTGTGTGTGAGTGAGTGACAGAGCTCATAAATATGCAGAGTAGCAGGTCCTTAAAGCATCACGCTTAAAACAACAACAACAAAAAAAAAACCTTACGTCTTTCACAACAGTGTGTTTTTGTGCAGAAAAGTCAACCTCAACGTTTATTTACCTGACACACACACACACACACACACACACACACACACACACACAGATGAAGAAAAGCATTGACTCATAACAACATGGTGGAAGAAAGACTCACGTCACATGACTAGGGCACAAACTCCTCCACACTACACAAGCGATTGATGCTGATTAACCAGGACATTTTAAAAGAATGCAGTTTAAATAAATATTATTTGATAAAACTATTTTCATTTAATGCAATAAATCATATCATGCACTCAGACATTTGGCACCTGCAAGCTTAGGAAAAAAAGAGAAAAAGAATCTAGCACCAGTTCAGCTTGTTCCCTGGAGGGAGGGAGTTTCACAGCGTTGTGTTTGACTTCATTACACTCATATTAACATACAGATCTTTCATATTCTTTCATATCTTTCATCTTTTCATATTTCATAATCATGTTCCATATAGAAACATTTAACAGCTATTCATGAAAAAACTATAAGAAAACTATTTTAGATCCTACATACCCTATACAGGCCAAAGTGAGCTTCTGATCATCAGACCCAAACAAGGACCTTCTCCAAAATAGTTCAACCCACACACAGTTATACAGGGTGTCACAGGGGAAAGGGGAAATTTGGGAACCAGGAATTTGTGATCATGGGGCGTTGGTGATTGTTTGGAATCAATGCGAGCTCATTTCGAACGCCTTTTCGGAGGTTGTGCACCACTTTACTGCTCCATTATAAATGATGGTAAGGGGTTTGAAACGAGCTCACACTGGTTCTCCTGGTTCCAAAATTTCCCTTTCCCACCTTATAATTTGGTAACAATTTCCATAAGAACTAATATTCCTAAACAGTGTTCCAGCATGATGATCTCCTGCACACAAAGATAGCGCCATGAAAACAAGGTTGTTGGTGTGAAATTTGGAGGAGAAGAAGTCAAGTGTCCTGCACAGTCTCCATAACCTCTTCAACCTAAACATCTTTGGATTGAAATGGAACTGGAGATGCCTCAGCATCCCAACATCAGTCTGATGTCACTAATGCTCGGGCAGATGAAGAACACTAATCCCCATGGCAACTGAAGCAGCTACTGATGCGATATGATCCGATTTCAAATTTAATGCAATATGATGCAATGGAAAAATCTGATGCTCTGCAATTTAATACTGTACTGATAGTTCGCTTTTATGCCTTTGGTTCAGACAGACAGCAAACCATTATTTTATTTAAGAGCCTTCTGACTTCTAACATGTGACCCTTCACACACACAAAACATACGTTTTGGTTACTGTTAGAAAAACGAGTTCTTCTGAAAAAAAATAAACATTCTATACTTACTTTTCAAGGTTCTCCTTAGAACAACAACTAAAGAAAGCTTTATATTTGCATATTTATCTTGGCTTTATGGTTTGAAGCTTTATGGCTTGTTCTGCACCCAGGAAACTGACTTTATAATTTCAGACCCTTCAAAAAAACAGATCTCCAAACTAGATCTCCGAGTGACACATTTTCCAAGTGATTCTGAATGTTGTGACCTGAGCTCTACATGGCGTTACTCATTCTGCCTCATAACCACGGCTTGTGCAAATGAAACGCAGATGATTACAATGCAAACCAGTAATTGTGTCTATACGTTTAACAGAAGCGGCATTAAGAACCTACGTACACCATGATGATACCTCAGTTTTACAGCAAACAGCATTCCCGTCATTCCCGCTAAAGCTATCCGTTTACACAAAGAGGGGTGTGTTACACATCAGCCATGTTTAAACAGGACAGTGTGTTGCCTTGTGCAAATACAAACACGGATGCCAGGTTGAGAATGCAATTGCTATACAGAACCTACATCGCAGAACAGTGGCAGCATGGAATTTTGCCTTCACTCGAACTCTAAGACCCAAACCATTCCAGCGTGTCAATGCCTCTGTGCACAAAGCAGCTCCATGAAGATAGGCTTTACAAGGTTTGAAAGATGTGAAAGATCTCCTGCTATACCCTATACCCTAACAATTAATGTGAACGCTGACGGCACCCCAGTCCTCCTCACCTCACATACATCAGTACCTGACTTTACGAACACCCATGTAGCAGAAAGAATCTCACATACATCTCCACAAAATCTAGTGGAACATCTAGAAGAGTGGAGCTCATTATTATAGCAAAATTAAGACAAAATGCAATGAGATGTTAAAGAAGCCCTAACAATCTAATCATCAGGTGTCTGGAACTTTTACTACTTCCTTCATGACAATCTATTTATTTCAAGAATGTAGAAAATTCTATTTACGACAATAATTAGCATTAAACATGTAACAGCACGCAAACAAACTTTCGGAAATGTTGCTAACTCCTTTAAATTCGCCTGTAGACTGTCTGGAGTTTTGAGGGAGTTTGGTGCGAGCGTGTAGACGCATGTTTTATGTGAAGGCACCGACCGAAGATGAAAACCTGCTCAGAAATCATGATTTTTTAAAAGAAGTCTTAAGGATCATTCCACGTCTACACAGTGAAGATCAAAAAGAAGCATCTGTTCACACTATTGTCTGGAATTTAACACTTTCACTGTAAATGCAAAAAAAGACGTGACGACTCAAAGAAAGTTACAGACGACAAACAACGTCGTCTTGTTTTTTTTTTTTTTACTGCTCACGGTACGTCATGACATGAAATCCCACCTCAGCTCACCCACACACAGGCGCAGTAATAAACACGGTCATGCACACGTTACTTTAAACACAGTGCGGTGAGTAAAGTTTAAGCTGAAGAGTTCAGGAGAGCTAGAAGAAGGTTATCAGAGTGTTGAACTCATTATCTGTGTGTGTGTGTGTGTGTGTGTGTGTGTGTGTGTGTGTGTCTGTAGGTAATTATTAACAATGACTAGGTTATTTGCGGGAGTTTTCTCTAATTAAGTGTAAGAACATATTCAGAGTCATGTTTTCATGCACTTGAGAAAGACTGAATCATCTCTCACTATTGGCTAGTGCTTCTTTGATTGACAGATTGGATGCTGAATAAGCCCCGCCCACTCAGACAGCACCACCCACGCTGATCGACTATAATCACACTCTTGATGTCACCCAAATGAGGATGAGGTTCTGCTTTTGAGTCTGGTTCCTCTCAAGGTTTCTTCCTCATAACATCTAAAAGAGTTTTTTCTTCACCACAGACTCCATGGTGCTCATCAGGGATAAACACACATCGTTCACCTTCACTCTTAAATTCTGTAAAGCTGCTTTAAGACAATGTCTGTTGTCAAAAACATTTTCACTCACATACATCGTTTTAACCGTTTAAGGTTCATGAAGTGTGGAAAAAAAAACTCTTGAAGGTTCATTTACAGTTTCTGTGGATAATTAAAAAAGTCGTTACTTCTAATACATCTTATAAATTCTCTTCTTAAAGAAAGACGAGAGAAGTCTATGTTGTTTAAAGACTGTAGTGAGGAACCTGAAATCTCCCCCGAGGTCAAAATCAGATTGGACCAACATCCATCACACAGGGTTTCAAACTCGAATGATTTCTGTTCGTTGGAGAATGGTGTAAAGGCCGAGCTTCACGGAAACCTATTTGGAGCTGGTCACCATGACGAAGAAACACACGATAAATCGTTTAGAAAGTTTAAAGTGACAACAGTATTAGCAATGAGAATTATTATTTAAAAAATCTACATTACCCTAAAAACCCCACAATTTATCGCAAAAATATTATGAAGGGACTTTTTGCTGATTTTTTTCTATTCCAGGTGATTTTACAAAACCCTGTACTACCAGGTACCATATAAACACACACAAAACCAATCTCCAACATCGAATCAGTTATCACAATGAAATGAACTCGAGTGTGTTGTAACCTTGCAGGTAGACTTTTAATGAGAGAAACAGGTTCCCACACAGTTACATGCCCTTCAGCTGTCTTCATTTAGAGAAAGTGCAAAGCGCAGAACACCAGACGACTCAGAAATGCACGAAGAAATGCAGGAAAACCAGTTCACATTGCAAAAATTAAATAAAAATTACTTTAAATAGCACGATGAAAAAACTCCAGAATTATTGGCACACTTCTAATCATAGGTACTATTTAAGGGTTTGAGTAAAACTTATGTTTAGATAAATGCATTTCTTTAATAAAGCGTATGTGCCTCAACACTACTGTAGATACAATAAAAGGTAATAAATCTTTCAGGAGCTTTGTGGGGTTTATTATAACTGTGTTTCTAAATGTGTAAATACTAAAAAGTGTCATTTATTTCTATATGAATGTGAGTTGACGTGTGTTGCACGACTCCTGGAGTCGTCTGTGTTCAGCTCTCACTCTGCAGTCTGGAACAGTCCTGAGCTGTGAAGTTACTGAAGTTCTCTCACCTCTTGTCTTTTTTCTTCTCTTTGCGTTTGAACAGTGTGTGGAATTTGCTCTCCTTTTTCTCGCCACATTCCTGCAGGTCTGCTGTGCTTTTGGAGAAGAACAGGCGTTTCAGGGATTTCCTCGTAGAGATGCTGCTCTTCGCCATTCTGTAAATCCACCGGCTTCAACACCACCAACACGTCCGACATGAAACACTCCTGCAGCAATCATCTGATGCTCAGTGGGTGTGTCTGAGACTGACAGGGCAGAACGCCAGATCCCTGTACACACCCACCCACCCACACACACACACACACACACACACACACACACACCCCAACCCACCCACCCAGACACTGAAACAGCTACACTTACAACCACACACCTGCGTGTGTATAAACACACACAATCACATACACCTAACACACACACACAAGCCCACCCAGACACTGAAACAGCTACACCTACTACCACCACACACACACACACACACACACACACACTAACCACCAACCAACCCAGACACTAAAACAGCTACACCAACAACCACACACCTGCGTTTGTAAACGCACTCACACACACAATCACACTCACCACCCCACACACAGCCCTTTAACACACACCTGTGTGCATACACACACATTCACATTTACACCCACCAACCCACAAAAACACCCCTGTTTGCATGCACCCACACACTTCTATACCACACACCTGTATGTGCACACACTCTTAGTCTCTTAAACCACACAAACGCCTATAAACACACTCACATACCCCGAATCCACAAACACACACATTCGCGCGCACGCATCCTGAACAGGTAAATCAGGTGAATAAGGTTGCCAAAAGAAAAGAAAAATTATAAAAATCGGTTTAAATTAAAAGTGAATCTTGTTCATTTAGTTTTAGTTCGTTACTGAATGTATCATAACCTGGCAACCCTATGTCGCAGGTTTTCTCCACGTTACGACAACGTGGAATATTGTCGTGTGGTGATCACGTGACTTCTCTCGCACCCCCCCCCCATTTCCATACGTTATGTCATAAAATATTTTCCCCCTTTTTTTTTTAATAAAAACTTGTTTTTTAATTAAACTTGTGCTTAATTGTAATAAGCATTTGTAGTGCTAAATAATGCATAAACATATCAAACAGGTAAATAAGTCATGTTCTGTTGGCTGTCTAGTGTTCACTAAAGGTAAAAATAATTTCATCTGGTTTTCTTTGGGGACATTAATATTTAAAACATTTTACAGATTTGGCGCTTTTTAAAATATCGTAATGAAATCAACTGCGATAACAGGAGAAGCTGCAGTAACAGAGTTTAGCCGCTAGAGGTCAGACAAAATAGACAGTACTGTATATGAACACTGGAACGAGATAACCCAGTTTATTTGCAAAAAAAAAGAGTATACATACAAAACTAAAATACATCTTTTTAAAGTTGACATCAAGCTTACTTTTAGTTTATTTATTTATTTCCCAATAACAATTATTTTATTTTAATTATTTTTCACACATGAATTTATCTGTCTATTTGCTAAAGATAATTACTTATTTTTTTTATAACATTATTCTACAATTCAGTTATATTTAGTGTGTATAATAACATTATTTTTCTATTTATTACAGTGATAGGGTTTCTAATATCATTTATTTATTACTAAATAAATATATGTTTGAGTAACTGGTTTGGATTGGAAGCGTTCAGGTGATCAGACGAATGAGTATTTAAAAGTCAATACTAAATATAAAACATCTTTTGATAATAGCTCTTTAATTATTATTTTAAAAAATGTATATAATGTAGTTTGTTTATGATTTATAAAGTAATGATAACTCGTCATAAATCAGACAGAGAACATAATCTGATCTGATATGATCATTTATTGTAAATGTGTGATCAGGACGGCCAGCAGATGGCGCCACAACACCACGATCAAGATTCAGTGTTCAGTGTTAATCCAGTATTAATATTAAATATTAATATTAAAAAATATTAAACACCTCTCTATACAGTTACTTTTTACTCTACGTACTCCTATTTCATTCATGTGAAGACTCGAGACTGAAAGTGTGATAAAGTTTTTGCCCCCCAAAGTTGGCAAACTCTGACCTACGAATTCACATCACTTTAATAAAAGTGACCAATAGGGGGCGATATAAACACAGCAACGTTTATACAATACAAATCTAAAGTAATATAAAATCATCATATAAAAAACTGCGGTGTCGCTGCGACACGAACAACAGAATCCGAATAAATTCTGCATCCTGAAATTCTGTTGAGACAAAAATAAGACATTCCGCAGTGATCTTTAATCTACAGCAAACTATAGAAATAAATACACGTTTAAACAATTTCCCGAAATTACATCACAGCGGCAATATGACAATTAATAAATTAATAAAAAATAAAAAAGTAAACAAACACAATTAATAAAAGAATAAATACACAAAAATGTAGGACATAAAAATAAAAATAATAAACCCGAACAGAACATTACATAAATAAACAGGTACAGGTGTGTTTCTTTTTTATTATTATTTATTAATAGTACAGGTGTGTGTCTATATTTATTAATAGTACAGGTGTGTTTCTTTTTATTATTATTTATTAATAGTAAATAAAAAAACAAAAAAAACAAATGTGCCCTCCTGGTATTAATTTATTGTTATTATTATTATTATTATTATTATTATTATTATTATTATTATTTATGAATTAATTAAAATAAAATAAAAATTACATAAATTAACAAAAAATACTTGTACTAAAGTCTGTTCTTTTGTATTACTTTTTTCACTAACAAATATATATATATATATATACATATATCTTTTTGCAAAATAAAATGAAACAAATAATGTATAGACCCCTAAAGTCTGTGTGATTTTACCTTCATTTATTCATCTTTCTGTTCTCTTTAAGATGCTTTGATATACAATTCTTTCTTTCTTTCTTTCTTTCTTTCTTTCTTTCTTTCTTTCTTTCTTTCTTTCTTTCTTTCTTTCTTTCTTTCTTCTCTTCTCTCTCTTTCTCTCTCTCTCGCTGACACACACACACACACACACACACACACACACACACACACACACACACACACACACACACACACACACACACACACTGCTAATCATGCCATGACAAATATCACAACAAGGCCTTTATGAAGCAGCCATTGACTTAGCAACAACATGTCATGATGGAAATCAAAGTCTTTTACAAGAAATCGAACATTGAGTGACTTGAGTCAGTCATTCCCCGAAAGGTCAACATCCATCGCACCGCGTGTACGAGATCATCAGGTGGTGATGTGAACCGTACCATGCTTATAAGTGCTCATAACAACATGAAGAAAATTAAATCAGATGTTTCATTACGCAGTGTGAATCAGCAGCGGCCTGGTCAGGACATTACAACATCCTTATGTCTCATAACATCCTCCTATATATTAAACTTACTCACTGCTCTTATCATCTTAAATCAACATCCATATACATTTTAATTCATATATACAATCATTTAATATCATATTTGACACATGCTTCAATTTCTTATTTCAAAATGGAATGAAGTTTTTTCCACAAAACACCTTGATAGATAGATAGATAGATAGATAGATAGATAGATAGATAGATAGATAGATAGATAGATAGATAGATAGATAGATAGATAGATAGATAGATAGATAGATAGATAGATAGATAGATAGATACTTCTTTCACCTTAGAAATATTGCTAAGTTAAGAAACATGTTGTCTATATCTGATGCAGAGAAGCTCGTCCATGCGTTCATGACCTCCAGAATAGACTACTGTAATGCGTTACTAGGTGGATGTCCTGCATCATTAATAAACAAGCTTCAGTTAGTCCAGAATGCAGCAGCCAGAGTTCTTACAAGGTCGAAAAAATATCACCATATAACCCCAATCTTCTCGTCCCTACACTGGCTTCCTGTTAAGATTCAAATCCACTACAAACTACTGCTACTTACCTACAAAACACTAAATGGTTTATCTCCATGTATCTCTCCAGTCTTCTAACACGCTACAATCCGTCACGCTCCCTAAGATCTCAAAACTCTGGGCTTCTAGTAGTTCCTAGAATAGCAAAGTCCACTAAAGGTGGTAGAACATTCTCACATTTAGCTCCTAAACTCTGGAACAGTCTTCCTGACAGTGTTTGGGGCTCAGACACACTCACCCAGTTTAAGTGTAGATTAAAGACGTGTGTTTTTAGCGAGTTCTACACATAACACACATCACATCATAACCTTGTGCTCCAGAACATCTGATCACATCACATTATCAACTTGTGCTGTTAATATCATGAACAGCAGCTACGCTAATTCCTCTCCACTGCTTCTCTTTCTCTCCCCATCCCGAGGCTTCCTGAGGTTGCTTCAGCTCCAGTCACGTCCCACCTCATGAAGATTGTGGACCTTTAAAGAAGTAGATGCCCACAAACATCCCGAACCATCTAGAGACGTACCAGTGCCATTTGGATTCCACTTCATGTGGAGTTTGGACACTGGGTGTTTAAAGACTCTGGCATGGAGAAGCTGGTGTTTGATTTATGGTGATAGCAAATGTTGAGCCATTTAATGAGTTGCTCAGTAGCTCCTGGTTCTAAAATCTTAAATGACTGTATACGACTGTAGAAAGATCATTACTCATAATCTCACATTCCAGTGCTCATGTTAGTTCTCACTCTTCAGTGTTCTGTATTGTTTAAAGACTATAATCACACTCTTGATGTCACCCAAATGAGGATGTTTCCCCTTTTGAGTCTGGTTCCTCTCAAGGTTTCTTCCTCTTTCATCTAAGATATTTTTTCTCTCACCACATTCACCCCAGGCTTCAAACATCAGGGATAAACACACATCGTTTACTATCATTCTTATGTTCTGTAAAGCTGCTTTGATGTCTATTGTGAAAAGCGCAATAGAAATAAACCTGAACTTGACTTTAAACATCTCCAAACCCATAACAGGGTGATGTGACAATATAACGTCCATATTACACGTCTCACGTGAAAACCCATAACAGGGTGATGTGACAATATAACGTCCATATTACACGTCTCACGTGAAAACCCATAACAGGGTGATGTGACAATATAACGTCCATATTACAGGATTATCATATGATCATTTACAGGATGTCTTTATTTTGTAAGAAAGTAAATTATTGTGATGGGAACATTTCATAAACATTAACCTCAACATTGTACATTTATATTACATATAAATATATATTCAGAAAAATATTCCGAACAAATATATTTGAATATATAAAAATATATATATAAAAAGAAATCAGAAATATAATTTATTAATAATAAACTGACTGAGAGCAGCTGCTGTGATGATTTTATAAAATTGTAATTCAAACTTGTATCTGGTTTATAAAATAGTGTTTATTTATTTATTTATAAATAAATGCAAATGTTTAAAAGTATAATTAATCTAAATTGCATGAATATATATTTTATAACATAAATTAATAACAGTTTTATTATTTTAATGCAAAGTTATTATTAGATTTATTTTGTCATATTTGATAATAATATATAATGTTTTTAATTGTAAACATTTTTGCCATTTTAGTAAAACACCAGTATTTTACGTCACTATTATATATCATGTGTGTAGTTTCTGTGCCGTGGCTTTTACCCGTGTTTAATGTGGATATAATGTTGAGTTTATCTGTGGAGTTTGATCAGGGTTTAACCCCACACTCATTTACAATCTCCCCGTTTCGTGTCGTTGTGTTTGTGTGGCTTTGTGTTTATTGTGTAGCTGTAATCTGAGTCCACCTGCGTCCTAACCAGTTTTATCACCGTTTAAAGATCTGCCATCTATATGATTTCAGAAGAATCACCTCAGGGCTTTATGGTTCTTGCCAGTTATTCTGAATGTTCTTTACACACACATGAAACACTTTCAGTTAGTGAGAAATCACCCAGGTGAATTCTTCTAATTCAGAGTAATAATTAACCCATAATAAAGAGTTAATGCACAAGTTACACACTGACCTCATTGTAAACACAGTTTAACCACGGGCTTCTACGAATCTAATCCCAAAACAAATTAAATTATAAAACAGTAAATTAAATATAGTAATAATCGTCTTGCATGTTTCTTAAATGCAGACATTAGTTAAAATATATTAAAATAACAGTTGAGCAGAACAACTTCCCAGCAAACTAAATATTAAATGTAAAATTACACACACACACACACACACACACACACACACACACACACACACACACACACACACACACACACACACACTTGAGCAGAACAACTCCCCAGCAAACTAAATATTAAATGTAAAATTACACACACACACACACACACACACACACACACACACACACACACACACACACTTCTTTATTATTCAAACGAGGTCTAACAAATGTAAACTTTTTTTACTCGTTCCGTGTTGGTGTGCGAGATAAAGCTGGAAGCTGGAAGTTAGTTTACTTTGCTGCTATTAATAACTAATAATGTTAATAGCTATTACTATGGATGTGATTTTATTTATCCTTCAGCTCGGCCATGTCGTTGTTTGTCTCCAAAATTACAGAGCTACTGTTTGTCAAACGTTGGTCTTGATTTTAGACACTGGCCATGTCCTTAGTCCTTGTGAAAACACTTGCAAGATCTAGCAAGATATGAAACCATTTAACAAGAAAAAATAACATTTGAGCTAAGAAAAATGAGCAGGCAACTGCAGCTACACACACACACACACACACACACACACACACACACACACACACACACACACACACACACACACACACACACCATCAATATCTAGCCTTCTGCAAATAATGTCTAGTTAATGATGTTGTGGCTGTGAGATGTAAACATCTGAGTTTGTAGAAAACACGACCTGCTGGAACTAATGCAAGAGTTTTACAGCTTTACTTAAAACACAGCTCTCAGTTACGCAGACGTTTAATATTAAATGTAATATTCTTAACATTTACAAAGTTCACAGAAAAATAACACTATATATATATATATATAAATAAATAAACGGCCATCAGGTTTTCTCTGCAGGCTTAAACTTGATCAGAACCACTGACTTATGCTTTAATATATATTTGTCTATAAATATGTACTAAATACATGCGATTTCAGACTGCGATTCGTTCACTCCGAATTTGACAGAACTTTGGTCATGCCCTTTAGCCGGCATCCAGTCATGCCAGCATTTTTATGTCTTTTGATTGAATGGTCAGAGCTGTTTAATAGCTGTTTTTTCATTATACAATAGATGTCAAAGGTGAAACAACTAATTTGGTCTTACAAGGACATTCACAAGCTGGTCTTTTTAAGAAAAGCTGGACATCTCAAGAAAAGGTCACCAAAACAGTTCAAAACAGTTTAAAACAGTCGTTTCACTTTTTCATGAACCTTATATACTTTAGCATTTTCTTTTCTGTAGAATTTGCACCAAAAAAAAACAACAATATGCCTTTATTTCAAACCGTAACGCATGGGAAAAAATGCAGGTGAACATTTGATGAGGTGAATATGGATGCTTCTGCTAGAGAAGATGCGGGCGTTGCAGCTGTGGCTACAGTGAAAGGAGACGTGTTGAATTGTTTTAGAAATGACATTCATTTTCACTGAATGAGATTCCTGTCTGTGATGCAGCACAAGTTGTTCTTATTTGTAAAATTTTGGACAATCTGATTATTGAGTTGATTCATCCAGAGCAGCTCTGAGAATAAAGCGTGTTTGTATGGTAAAGCACTTGTTCGGACATGTCACCGTTGCTATAGTAACAGCTTGCTCCTATCGTGGATGCTCGAATTATAGTAAATGGATTTTGAAAAAAATTAAGTGATAGAGTGAAGTTTATTATTTTTTGGAAGGAGAACAACGAGCTGCTCCACCACACCACCTGCTGTTGATTATATTACTGTAACAGTAGGACACATGCAGTAGGTTATTCCTAACCCACATACAGTACAACCTTCACTCATGAAGGTACCTTTGACCCCTGAGGTGTGTCCAACACCAGGGCTGTCTCACTTTAAACATGTGATTTTTGTTGACGGAATGTGTGTTATATAAGAAAGGATGACTAATCCGTTTACAGTTCAGGAGAAGTGAAATCGGAACGTTGGAGTAGATTAGATAAGCGTGTGTGCTGTCTAATCCGAAGTGTAATAAGAGTCAGAATGTGGTGTGATATGAAGGCACACTGGCGCCTTGATTCTTGAGAGGTGGTTAAGACGGTTCTTTTTGCTTATGTTTTATTGATACAGAAGTTGTGTATTATCTGGAGGTGCTGAGATGAAAACCTGATGTGAAACAGTAACAGAAATTCACCTGGATGTTTGTGTGGACATTGGGCTTCGTGCTGGCATTTTATTTTATCTTCTATAAAACTGCCAACTGTTTTGGTCTGAAATGTCATTTTCACTCGGACCTGAGCTCGGGATCTTATCGTGAACCCTGGCACTATGAGGTCCTCAAGGGTTTTTTGTTTGTTTGTTTGTTTTTTAGAAGGTTTTTTTTCCAGAATTGTTTATTGCATAAAATTCCTTAAACTAGTATGTTTCTTATTTATACCTTTGTAGGCTCGTGGTATTTCCACATTTCGACAAAAGCAACAAAAAAGACACTCACATTGTATTTTAATGACATTGTTTTGGCACTGTACACTAATTTAGTGTTTATTATGAAAGAATTCCTGTATGGGGCAGTAAAACAAACCCGGTTCCACATTGTCCACAGGCACATAAGCAGTGTTTACAGTGTGACCATGAGGTTTAAAGATGTCCTACAGTATGTTTGACTATAATGTGAGTGATGTATTTGCAATTTGATGATTTAACTATTTCTGGTTTATCACCCAATTACCTCATGCTAACATATTGCCACACCCCAGGGCATAAATTTATATGACATGTTATAAGAAAAGGGGTTTACTCACCAGCCTGTCTGCATGAGAGCTGGATTACGCAGCCTGCTGTAAAAGGGTGTAAACAGAAACCAGCCTTAAAAGGATGAAAACATCTATTAAATCCACGTTTTATAAAGACATGGAAATAATCAGCCATAGAAACTGAGATTATAAATCATGAACACATACAGTCTCATACCTACACGCTCTGTTTCCAGGTTGTGATTATCTTGAAAGATCCTTATGTACATGGAAATATATATCTATATATATCTAAGCAGACTATTTATATTTTAATCAAATGATGATGATGTTTATAATATCAGTAAAAATATAAATAAATAAAGTAAAAAAAAAGAAAGAAATAAGGAATCGTTAACATTTTTCCCATATATCTCATACATCATGCATTCATACTTTCATACTTCTGTTAGACAGTAGATTAAAAGAGGAATCTCACAGTGTCACTTCTCTCAGTTTATCATCACCGATCAGACTTTCTTTTCAGACCATAAATTATAGCAGAAAAAAAGAGAGAGAGAAAGTATCCTAGTATCCAGTAGCACTATATCATTATAGTTAACACACAAAAAATAAACTCTAATTAGACAGTTTTAACTGAAAATTAAGTCTTTATGTGTTTGTGTTAATGTAGTAAGAGGAAAATACATGCTATAGAAATCAGCATATTTACAATCAATTAATCAATCAATCAGTAGTAAACATATTTATTGCAGAATTCATTCAGATTCAGAAAATGTTTCTGTTGTTTGTCCCACTTTCTTCAATTCCAATGAAATGTTATTTCTTCTTAATTGAAGAAGAATGAGCTCTAAATGTTTTGGCACCTGTATGGTAACATTTCATAATTCAAATGCGATAAATCCTAATATGTTTTAGTTGACATTATTAATATGTATAATTTGATGTAAAAACAGATTTGCATTGGCAGCGGGTGGAAGTGTTGCTCATTACAAGTGCAAATGTCACATGTGTATTTGTGTGTTGGGTCAGATTGTTTGTATCTCGTGGATTATAGGGAACAGAAAGTACAAATAAATTCCAAAGCAGGTTGTTAATACATAATGGCATTCTCAACACACACACACACACACACACACACACACACACATGCACGCACGCACATGCACACACACACACACACACACACACACACACACACACACACACACACACACACACACACACACACACACCAGTCTTTAGAGTTTCCCTTTTCTTTCTCGGCAGAAGGAGAGTTATGAAATTCAGGCTTACACCGTTTAATATATGGCTCTTTTACAATAAATATGAAACACACACACACACACACACACACACACACACACACACACACACACACACACATACACACACACTTTCTTTCCTCTAAATTGTAGTTATTGTTTTTGGAAAGCGTTATTACCCTGCAAGGAAAACAATAAGACACACTAGAGAAACGTTTGCATATTTACACTTTAACGATGCATGCAGGTCAGTTAGGTTCAGTGGAAGTTGCACTTTTGTTTGCGTTTCCGTGGCAATGCAGAACGTGACCGAGTGTCACAGTGATTTCAGGATAAGACTTCTGAAGAGCTCTAAACATAGAGCCAGCCCTTTCATCTGCATGTGTGTGCAGATCTGAAACATGGCCAAAGGTAGATCCCTTTGAGCTGATGACGGCTCACTGACAACATGAAATCGCTTTAAGCTGCCAAACAATTTGCCAAGTGGCTTTGAGTTAACGTTTCATATTCCTGCTCAAAGCCACAGCAGCCTAAAGGTTCTGTCAGCTTTAGCACAACAGATGATGACACACGGGTGGAGATCTTCTTACTTCCTTTTTATTAGCAGTAAAAATGTCATGTACGACTTCTCTGAATTCATTTCTTAGAAATGAGTCAAAAAAAGGTCAAACCTTATAATTATACATTTGCTTTTTAAATGGTAATACAAATGTACACAAGGGTTAAAACTGACACATTATCAAGCAAAATACTGCATACACTGGATTTAGGCAGTGTTTAGATTACAGAGGTGAAGCTCCAATGCTCTGTACAGGCCAGGAAATGTATTAACATGAGTATTAGCATGAATCTGAACATTAGCATGAGCACTAAAGTGAATATGCAGTGCTGCATTATAAATTTACTGCATTATAGATTTTCCCAAAAAATCTTCACAGAGATAAACAGATTAGAAATATACATTTTAAATGTTTATTCTTTACCTATTGTTATTACCAATTAGTTTATCCCTAATGATAAGTGGTGACAGTGGTCCTGATATGGTATGAGGTAGAAATCTTGAGAGGAACCAGACTCAGATGGGAACCTCATCCTAACCTGGCACCAAATGTCCATTTATTACAGTTCCATTATTGTTGAGGTGCTGTTCGTGTACTTCTCATGCCAATTGTTGTACAAGGTCATTGTAGCAGACTGTTGAAATGAATAACAGTCCAAATCTATTTTCAGGGTTACTTCATAGATCCTTGGGCTGTCCAGGTGGAACCATCCTCAGCTCAGCCGAGTGTACTCCAACTGAAGAGAACAGCTTCAACTATATTATAGATTGGAGTGATAAAAAATTAAGTTTTTGGAATATATTTATTCAAGCCTTTTTTGGACTAAAAATGAGGCCAGCGGTTATAAAAAGTCGCTCACAGGCAGCAGATGTGGTGGTGGTGGGGGGGGGGTGTTGTGCCTTAATGACAACTTTAACATAGGTGCAGAATGTAATTAGTAATGTTTACTGTCTATTAAAATGCAGTGGAGTAAATAGTACAACTATTATAAGTAGTAGGAGCGAGTAAAATGAGGGGGGAGCTCAGTGCTTAAGGTATTAGACTTCTAATTGAAAGGTCAAAAATTCAAAACCCACCATCACCAAGCTGCCACCACTGGGCCCTTGAGCAAGGCCCTTAGACCTCCTCTGCTCAGTTGTAATTCACTCTGTATAAGGACGTCTGCCAAATGCCATAAATGTAAATGTAAAAGTTGCTTCTATCTTTGGTACTCAGCAAAACTAGAAAGTAGACCAAAAAAGTACTTAAGAATTTTTACTGAAACTTCACTCCACTGGGACGCAGTGTTCGGCACCGGGACTCATCCATAAGGAGTTTTAAAAATAAAATAAAAAAATTTACAGTTTAATCACTGACTTTTTTCGGGTCACAAATGAGTTGATTTCTGGTCAAACCGTGTGCCGACGTCACGGAGTTTACTCATCTAAAACACAAGAAGCAGTTAGTATGAAATGACACATCATGTCAATGTGCTTTCATGTAAGTGTTTACCTTTTCTGTTTAAAAAAAAGTTTTTTTTTCTTTAATTTTTCCTTTTGAATAGGAAGTGAAGTTCTGCGATTCACAGAACGAGTGTGTTCTTGGCTCTTAATGCAACACGTTGAAATTCGAGAGTACGCAGGAAGACAATGATAGTAATCTGCATGAGTCACTGAAGACACACACACACACACACACACACACACACACACACACACACACACACACACACACACACACACACACACACACACACACACACACTCCTTTTGTCATTTACAGCAAGGCAAGTTTCACTCTTTCTAAGGTGTCTTTCACACACTGTACCATTTCAGTTTTTCTGCACTGACCCTCGAGAGAGAAAGAGAGATAGACAGAGAGAGAGAGAGAGATAGAGAGAGAAAAAGAGAGAGTGGAAAAGAGAGAGAGAGAGAGAGAGAGAGAGAGAGAGAGAGAGAAAGAGAGAGAGAGAAAGAGAGAGAGAGAGAGAGAGAGAGAGAGAGAGAGAGAGAGAGAGAGAGAGAAAGAGAGGAAGAGAGAGAAAACACACAGATGGCTGTTGAAGTGTTATTGGTTAACCTGGCGGTTTGACATACAAATCCCCGTCACACATGCACATATGCTTTTGCCGAGGTGTGTGTGTGGTGTGTGTGTGAGTGTTGTGTGGTGGGGCTCTCCCTCTGTGCGTAGGCAGTGTGGGTAGATGTGTCGAAAGGAAATCGATCAGTGCTTCTCTCCCCAGAGTTATGAGCCATTTCTTACTGTAAGTGCTCTCTCTCTCTTTTTTTCTGCACTTACTGTCACATACACTCACTCACTCACTCACACACACACACACACACACACACACACACACACACACACACACACACACACACACACACACACACACACACACACACACAGCAATCACACCATAGTTTCACCCTCTGAGAAACAGAAGCCCTGGTTTCTGGGTACAAAGAACCGAATCATGTCATGTTCATTCAGGTGTGGTGTTATGGTGATATATGTGTGTGTGTGTGTGTGTGTGTGTGTGTGTGTGTGTGTGTGTGTGTGTGTGTGTGTGTGTGTGTGTGTGTGTGTGTGTGTGTGTGTGGAGTTCAAGTATAATACAAATTGACGGTTAGAACCCTGGAATTTAATCTACATCTATTGTAGAACAATATTTTATTATTTCTGTCTTTATTCTCTTTTAAAGTAAATGGGAAATAATTTCAGCTTCTTCTTGTTGTTTTTTTATTACTGGGAAACTACAAAGACAGAAAAAGTTTTCAGCATCATCTGCTACAAAGCACTGACACTGGAGACTCCTTCTATTCAAGGTAGAACAAACAAAAAAACAGGTAGTCCCCGAGTTACGATGGATCTTACGTTGACGATTGCGATACGACAAAAAAATTTATAAATAATAAAAAAAATGTCAAGTTTCATATGCAAACATAGCAGCATATGCTCCTCCTCCCACACGGCTGCATCGGACACATACGTATACAGTATCTCACAAAAGTAAGTGCACCCCCACATTTCAACACCCATTTTAGAGTCTTCTCATGGGACAAATCTATAGAAATAAAATGTGGATATATTTGAGAGTATCGATGTGCAGTTTTTATACAGTACAGATTTACTGTCCTCTAAAAATAACCACATACACACATTATTGTCTAAATAACTGCCAACAAAAGTGAGTCCACCCTCAGTGTTAACAGCTGTACATGGTGTAAACATGCAAACCCTCATGTCCTGTTCATCATGTTCATGTTCTTGTCTGCTTAACAGAACCATACAAATTTGTGTATCTTGTTTTAAACCAGTTACATTTTGGTGCTTTGAGTCGATTCTCTCACACTGACCACTGGATGTTCTACATGAACCTCATGGTAAAGAGTCTCTGAGGATTTGAGAATTGCTTTGAGATGTGAAGGCTGAGATGCTGAGGCTGTAAGAAGATCAGTATCACCCTGAAACTGAGTTACAGTACAGTGTTCAGGGTCATACAAAGGTTCTCTCTCAAGACGGGTTCCACTGGGAACAGACATCACAAGGGTCCATCAGAGAAGTCGAGTCCTAGTGCTGTGCGTCAGGTGCAGAAGCTGCTTTAAAACAGCAGCACTGCTTTAGAGGGTGCAGAAGCAGAAAGTTTACTTATCAGAGCTCAGACCGTACACCGCTGCAACAAGTCGTTTTGCAGGACGTCATCCCAGAAGGAGCCTCTTCTGAAGCTGCTCACAAGAAAGCCCACATCTGTTACTAGGAAGCTGCAGTTCATTGAGGGAAACATGGAGTCCAACATGTTCTGTGACATTCTGAAGCAAAACATTATGCCCTCCTCAAGAAACATGGACGAACGGCAGTTTTCCAACATAATAACGACCCCAAACACACCACCAAGATGACAACTGAGGAAGGTGAAAGTGATGAAGTGGCCAAGTCTCCAGACCTGAATCCTATTGAGCACCTGTGGGGATCCTCAAGCAGAAGGTAGAGACGTGGCATGTGTGTAACATCCAGCAGCAATTCGTTATGCGATGTCATTGGAAGAGGATCCCAGCAACAACCTGTGCAGCTCTAATGAATTCCATACCCAGGAGGATTAAGGCAGTGCTGGATAACAATGATGCTTAAACAAAATATTTATACTTTGTACACAGTTGTGACATGTTCACTGAGGGTGGACTCACTTTTGTTGGCAGTTATTTAGACAATAACGGCTGTATGTTGAGTTATTTTCAGAGGACAGTAAATCTGTACTGCTATACAAACTGCACACTGACTAAAATATATCCAAGTTTCATTTCTATAGTAATGTCCCTTGAGTAGATTATACTAAAGAGTTGATGAGGGGTGTACTCACTTTTATGAGATACTTTATACTTTATACATTACGGTACTGTAAATTGCTCTGTTTTGCTAAATGCAATTTTTAACTGTACACTACCCCATACTGATCACCATTCTTTAAGACTCCTGGGTTAGGCTAGGCCATGTCTCCACATTTTTGAGTTACAATGGAGTCATCGCAAACGCATCTCCATCAGGGACTAGTTTTAGTATTTTATTATCAATGGTAATGGAATGAGCTTATACTATAGAAACAGTATCATATTATAATAAGAACAAGCACATTTATATAAACCCGTGATTTCTGGCTGTTATATAAAATTGAACTATATTGTGTAATGTAACTGTTCCCAGAAAAAACATCTGGTACACATGAAACTCAAAAAGTGAGTAGAAAATCTAATTTATTGGGATTTTTTTTTGCAGCAAAATAAGTCAGTGTCTTCAAATGATTTTTTTAAATAGGCAATTAAAATGTAAGCAGCTAACGCTAAACACACTACTGACAACAAGCAATTCAATAAAATATTTAAAGATAGATGCTAAGAGTTATCATAGTAAACTAGCTCGCTTCAATCCAACCAAGTAAAACGTTTCATGTAAATTCCATGTTCCATTTCTAGCCAGATGTGGTTCTTCCACAAACTTTTACCACAAAGTTGAGGAACAAAATTGTATATTATGTCTCTGGATGTCTCTTCCATCATGACAGTTCCTCTGGAGTGGAAGATCTCATGCTATTAAGCTATAAAATCTACTAAAGACTGTTGACTGCACTGAACGCTGACTGCACCCCAGGCCTCCTCACCTCACCTACATCAGTACCTGACTTTAGTAACACACATCCTTGTGGCTGAATGAATTTCTACATACCTCTACAAAATCTAGTGGAACATCTTGCCAGAGAAATGGAGTTTATAATAATAGCAAGTGGGGACTACATTTGCAATAAGATGTTTAAATAGAGCAAACAAATCTTACGGTTAGGTGTCCACAAACTTTTGATCTTAAGTATATTTTAAGTTGTAAATAAATGGATTGAATTGTACTTTAAAGACTCTAAAGTACACTAACTATCGCCTACTGTAACTCTCTGGTCATTTATGCTTCACTACTCTCCTTCCTACTAACATTGTGGGATCATGTTATGCCAGGATCTCTTAAATGTTTTGTGGTTCTTCTGAACTCATACAGTAATCTTACGGCATTTGTCCGGCGATGACCCAATAAACATGAAGAAACAGGAAGCGTCGAAATTCCAGAGAAAACAAACGGGCCGGGATACAAAATGCTTTTTTTTTATATTGTGGAGTTCTTTCATTTTGACAAGAAAGACACGAAAGACGAAGAGTTTTCATGAGAAATATATTTTAATGTGCTACATTACAAAAGTTAAGTAAAAATAAACTCTGACATATAAAGTATTGACATCCAAAATAATCGGGTAAACAAAACTGTACAAAAAAACCCATGAAAAAAAAACCTAAACAAAGAAAATCAGTAAACGAATTCCTGTCATCTCTATGTAACAGTAACCATGCACATGGAATGAGATCCTGCTTTTTCCAGTGCTAATGTTCAATAAATTAAAAACAGAGTATAGCATACAGTAATAAATTACACACAATTTGCCCTGAGATTTATAATAACTTCAGTTCCTGCTGTGGATTTGGTTTACACCGAGTTAAATTCAGTGTCGGATAACTAATTTACTATATCACTGAGTAAGCCAAAAGAAAACTCTTCTAAATAATAAATAATAAAATAGAAGTTTGACTCCTGTTTACAGAATTAGGATTTATAACTGTTGCTATTTGCAGAATTTATTCAGAAAACATTCACTTAACAAACCCCTGATATATTTTTGTTAACAATTCCGTACCCTGATTGCTGTTTCCTGAGAAAGAAAAATCAATATTTCAACTCCAAACGATAGCAAAAACTTTGAACAGAACAGTACAAAAAAGAACATCTAATACATTTCTGAAACCAAACACAAAGAGTACCGAAAGCAATAAATTAATTAAGTCAGAAACACACTAAACAAAATAAAACACAAGTACAAGGATGTAACTTGATTGCCTTCGCTCGCTGCCGAAGTACTGAAGGCTTAAGTGCAATTATCAAGTCTTTGGAAATGCTAGTTATGTGCTGCTTGGCTTGGTTTAGCTCCTGTCCTCTCATTTTTGTGGCGTAAACTAATACACGCAAACATTCGAGGATTTTCAGATGACGTCAGTAACTGTAATTTAAACCATCTTTTCATTTTTGTTTTCTCAGTGGACTCTTTCTTCACCACCGAAACGCACCACGCTGGCCCTGTCCTGCCATTGTCCCGGGGTCTTCAACAGTTCCGAGGCTTTAAAGTAGCTGGGTTTGGGTTGATCTTCCAGCTCGAGCCATTTCTCCAGAGTGGCTTCAACTTCGGCCTCAGAGGAATTCTCGGCGAGAGCTTCAGCCTCTGCGCTGACATCGAATCGCTCGAGGATCTCGGCTGCATTCCTCAGCTCTGAACTCTCAGGCTGGGAATTGGCAGGGCAGCACCCTGAGCGTCTGTGCAGCCTGAGGGAGAAGTGATGGAGGAAACCACGGTGGCACAACGGGCAAGGATGCGGCCGCTCTCCCGAACTGTGCATGCGACGGTGTAGCTTCAGGTGAATGTATTGCGTGAACTTGGTGGCGCACACTTTGCACTGGTAGGGCTTCTCTCCCGAGTGTAAGCGCAGGTGCGTCTTCAGGTTGCTGGTGCTGCTAAAACGCTTCTGGCACACCTGTGGGACGGTCAACAGAAGCCGTATTTGTTATTTATCCCAGACCTATTGTGAAAGATGGGTCATAAAGCAAAAGATGCACCAGAACAGGAGCGAAGCAAAAGCTTTCTGACAATAGCCCCTTTATCTCGTCTTGGAATGCAGGGGGCAAGTTAGACATGTTTATTTCATCGGAGTTTGGCTGCTTTCTTGGCTGAAAGGGTGCGTCATGTCTGGGATATAGAAAGAACTCAGGTTGACGTCACTGTCACACCCTTGGGGATTAATGTACAACAAAGTTAAGGCTTCATTTAAAGGGTGCTTAAGGAGTAGGTGAAAGTACCCGCAGATAAACAAGCCTTGAGTGCCTGTCAATGTGTGTGATTTCTACACCTCTCACTTTCCTATAGATTCATAAACACTCTGTCGTTACTCAGGGATCGTTTTTTACTGTTGTTTTATTTATACTTATTAAAAATGTTATCAGTCTCACCTGACACTCATGAGGTTTTTCTCCAGTGTGGACAAGATGGTGTTTCTGTAGGTGAGCCAGCTGGGTGAAGCTCTTCTTACACAACTTACAGTCAAATGGCCTTTCTCCATTATGCACCCTCAAGTGCACCTGCGGAAAAAGAAAAAAAAGGCATGTTGGTTAGAACGTCATTAATGTCACATAACTTTGAATTGTTGCAGAGGACAGATGTGTCACACACCTTCAGGTTGGACAGCTGGCCGAAGGTCTTAAAGCAGATGTTGCACTCGTACTTGATCTTTCCATTCTGTTTCTTCAACGGGTACGGAAGTGACTTGTACCCCGGACCCTGTGGTGACACCGATGGTAATGGCGATTTCAGAGAGCTTATTTTTGGTGTAGAAGCTAAGCTGAGGTTGATGGCCTCCTCGCACAGATGCTCAGGCCCTGGAGAATGCTTCATGAGGGGTGATAATTCGGGGGTGGCTGGGGCACCCTGGGGAGGTGATGTATTCGTTGGCCTTTTCTCCAGACTGGTGTACGGATGAAGCGATGGATAAGGACGATTAACAGGGAACAGGCCTGGTTGAGACATGGCAGGAAACGGCAAGGCTTCACATGGCAGCATGTTGCCGTATTGAAGTGTTCCTCTGGGGGGCGGCATAGAGGGAACGGTGGGTGTGTAAGGGCTCAGAATGAGTTGGGAATGAGGGTCAAATGGAGGCAAGAAATGGTAGTTGTGTGGCAGAGGAGGGTAAATTGTCGAATCTTCCCGGTGGCTGTAATAGTTTTGGGGGTGTAGTGGAGGGTCGTGGTGTGACTGGGAGACAAGCTCAGGATATGATTTGTGTGTGTTTTCCTGTGGAAACCTTCTACTCAATTTCATCAGGTGCTGATCTGGAGTGGTGGGGGGCGTGTCTTGCTCAATGGACTCGACGTCAATCTTCTCGTCAGCGTCCTCAACCTCGTCTTTTTCATCCTTTGTTAGCTCTTTTGGACTGTGGAGGCTGTAAGGGTGTGATGGATGTTTGGGGTGGCAGGTCCACTGAGGTAGACAGTGCTTCTGGAGGTCAGCTTCTCTCATATCAGCTCCAACGTGCTCTAGGGTGGATAAAGGAAGAAGAACATGAGAACAGCAACAAACAACACATCCTTCACACGCCTACTCATTGCCTTCTGTTTCGAGGCCTCACTTATGGTAAACGACAGATGTTTCGGTTTTGGTTTGACAAGAGAAGATATCAGAACGGTTTCTATCTGATTTAGAGTCAGTACTGCTATCACACATCACCTTGATTACCAGTGTGTGGGAGTTCACGGGTGTGCAAAACCCACTGCGTGTGTTTCAGTGGGTGTGTGTGTATGAGAACACTGGAGCCAAGTGTCGCAGTCATACTTCTCGGTCAGAAACCGTGCTGACTCACCACGTCAGCAGATGTCTTTAACCACAGGAAAAAAGTCCTTTATCACGAACTCAGCGCTAGCAGTCGCTGACACATTTGACAAGGAACTAAGATGACAGTGAAAAAAAACCACACAATCCCATTTACACTGAGCAGGTAAACAGAAAACCACCAAGCCGCAAAAAAATGTGACGGAAAATAACAGGCAAATCATCGCGTCTGGTCTCGTCATCCACTCGCTCTCTTTCTCTTTCTCTCTCGCTCTATCTCCCTCTCTCTCACAGAGAAGGGAAGGAGATTACAAAACCAGATTATTGCCCTTGTGGTCAAAGCTTGCTTCCTCAAACCTGATGTGAACTCATTCTTTACAGTCATTGTTATAGGAAAGTGAAAATGGTCAACCAGACGGAGTTACCAAACACACAGATCACAGGAAAAAAAAAACTACAGCATGTTTAGTAAAAAAAAAAAATGTTCTGGACTTATCAGTATTTTCAAATCTAATTGATGACCCCTGGTTTAGGAATTCCCTCAAAATTTCTAACACAGAAATCAAATGTTCACATGTCGAGGCCTCCTCAGGTGACGTGTAAAAATTCCAGCCTATCCAACATGCTACACCTTTTTTTTTTTGCCTGTCCAGATATTCTTGGTACTCCCATAGGCAAAAAAACTGTTGTAAATGTGAGTGTTTTTTTTCTCTCTCATTAGACTTCTCTGAATCTCAATTCAGGAAGTAAAAGTTGCAAACCAACCACTGGTGACGTGAGAATTTTCAGAGAAAGAAGCTTTGAGGAAAGTCAAACAAAGCTTGATAGAAGAAGCTTCCTGGACAGGGACGCCCTGACAATTAGACCAGGTCACATGACGCGAAAGAGAGAGTCGTCGGCTCAAAAGTCACCCCGTAGGTTTTGCAGACATGTGCACACAATATTAAAGACGTGTACAATACACACACGCACACTCTTTCTCTTTCTGTCTGAGTGGTGAATAGAGCAGGAAACAGGCAGACTAAAGGCCATTGTCTGGCAGGATGTCTCAATGTGAGAACGATATTCTTTCACATTTTCACATTTCACCTTTGAAAAAAAAAGATAACACCCCTTTACACACCATCATTTACAAAACAGAAGATGGTGGAGGGTAAAAACAATTCATCTGTGTTTTATTTGTCTCCTCATAGTTTCTAAAATAGATGAGGATGAGCGCTGTAGCTTTGCTGTATATTGACCTGTTGCTGAACCTTTACCTTCACACACACACACACACACACACACACACACCAGCTGATGAAGAGATACACAGATAAGCCAGACAATAACTGGCAGGAAAACCGACAGAGCATGCTGCTGCATTGCATATCTAACAGAGAGAAAAGTATAAATTCCCACTGCCAACACAACAGAACTAAAACACCTCAAAAGCCATGAGATCCTACAGAATAAAAATTCTGAGAACCCAGAAGGATTAAATCCACAATACTGTTTTTACTCACTGGGCTTCATGCTCTCTGGTTGGTCTTCCGCCTGTCCCGAGAGCCTCCTGGTGAACTCGGGACTATACCACACGAGCATCTCACGCTGGGTCTCCACAGGTCTGATGGCATAGAAGAAGACGTCGGGGACATTCTGATAGGTCACCAGGTTCTGCTCGGCCGGAGAACATGCCGAGTTTACAAAACGCATCCATTTGCTGCGCTGCACATCATATCCGTCAATGAAGTGGTGAAGGTGCCGACCCGAGTAGATCTGAAAGACGTGGGAGCAGGAATGAATATAACAGGAAGATCTCAAAACCATGCAAAGACATGTTCTCTTCAAAAAAGATATGAATAATAAAATCAGCTTTTAGGTGAGGAACATCATTTACTTGGACTATAAATAACTTGAACATAGGCATAACATAAAACCTGAACAATGTGTAATATTACAAATATGAATACAAACTACAATTCTCTCTCTCTCTCTCTCGTGTGTATATATATACAAACTAAACAGAGAGAGAGAGAGAGAGAGAGAGAGAGAGAGAGAGAAGGGGAAAATTGAAACATCATATGCTCTAAAACCATACAAAACTATCAAGACAACAGCTAACTGTGTGTGTGTGTGTGTGTGTGTGTGTGTGTGTGTGTGTGTGTGTGTGTGTGTGTGTGTGTGTTAAATGCTCATTAAGAGAAATCAGTGATATGGAAGAGTGAGTGTATTCACCTCTGCCATGTACGGCGCGCTCTTCATGCCCGTTCCTTCTTTCAGCTCTTCTATCTGAACACTCGAGTGTGTGTGTGAGTGTGTGAGTAAGTTTTGCTTACAGTGGTTTCAAAATCTCCTTTCACACCTTAAAAAGGCAAGTCAGGAGGCGGAGCAAAAAAAAAAAAAAAAAAAAAAAAAAAAACAGAACATAACAATGTCGCATGCTGCTTCTGTGTGTGTGTGTGTGCGTGTGCGTGCGTGTGTGTGTGTGTGTGCGGTACGCAGCGTATGTGAGTCGTAAGTTTGCCAATAAATAATTGTGAAAGTTGGCATGGATTTACACACACACACACACACCACACACACACACACACACCTAGGCGAGTACAAGGACATGATGCCGTAAGTGAACAGGAACTTTTTTTTACAGGAAATGAAAGACGGAAAGGGCACCGGCAAGCCCTAAGGAGACTAAGTCAGAACTGGAAAACCCAGGGTGGCTCATACCCCTGTGCGTGCTCACACACACACACACACACACACGTGCAAGGAAAACAGATGGCCCATGCGAATGGAGGAAAGAAAAGCAATACTGCGAAGTCATATCAAAATGAAAGTGTTGTGCGCGCACACACAGAGAGGTGTGAAGACAAATCTCATCACACCCCAACACACACACACACACACACACACACACACGTACGTACTTCTTTAGTGTGATATTAAGTTTTGCTTTATCTGCCACTGTTTTGCCCCTACACCTGCTCCACGACCTGGACTTATCAAAAAGTTCTCCAAGATACAAAAGCATCCTCATCTCATCAGTGTAGAACCTCAAAGTGTGACACATCTCATTGTAGAACCTTCTACTCTGATGTGGATGAGATCAGATCACTTACAGAGTTCCTCTGTATTTTCCAGCTAAGCCCTGGGGAGCAGTGTGTATTCCTCCACCTTTGAATGGTGAGTAGAAGCGTGCGGGCGCTTCCTCAGAAATTCCTCCCTGAACTTGTTCAGCTGCATTGTTCTCTGTGTGAGTGTGCATAAGTGGTGAGCGGTGGCTAGTTCTTTATTTATTTATATATTTCATTTTTGCTATAGTTTGAGTCCAGATGAATGGGCTTACTCACCCTCCAAAAATATTTCACGTAAACCTCACCCTGCAGGGAGCCAAAGCTTGTGCCCTGGGGTAGGTACTGATTCTTACTGAAAACCCCTGTCACCTGCGAAAAACAGTTCACCAACCAGTCAATAAATCCAGTTCCTCTAAACTGTAGAACCTAAAAATTATTAGCATTTTGGTGGCTCATTGGTTACAGTTCTGGATTTCGGATCAGAAAGTTGCCAAATATCGCCACTCTTGGGCCCTTCAGCAAGGCCCTCAATCCTGAGGGCATCATGCGCTCTGACCCCAAACATCGCTTGGATATGAGAAGTAAGAATTTCTCTGTGCTGTTACACGTAAAAAACACCTATGAACCATATTTGGTCACCACACTGGAACAAAGTGTTGGTCAATCCTGTAGGTGTTCCTCATGGATCTCTGACAAAACACACACATGTATACTGGCTGCATTCCCACCTCACAATTAAAAAGTTCCCAAGATACACTCTGGTTCCGGAGTGAATTTAAACATGATGGATCGTTCCATGTTTATAGGTATGCTATCAACTAAACACTTCAACTAATCACTCATGACCTCTGAACAGGAAGTTAGGGATCTGGAACAGGAGTCTGTTTTGAGCAAACGTGTCCACTGTCCCCATGTTCTGCTCCACTGACCCACTAGTAAAACAGCATTGCAGATTATCACACGTTCCAGGATTTAGTTATTTTTTGCTCATTTTGTGTCTCGGTTTAGGACGACACGCATTTTTTTCACCGTTCATGATTCCTACTGTTTAAGACTGAGGCCAGGGGGAATAATTCTCTTTTCTATGCTTCCCGTTCCCTGTTCCCTATTTTTACGACATGTTTTGAAGCCACAGTCACAGTGAAGGAAAGATGATGTGGAAAGAGAAAATCGTAAAAAAAAAAAAAGAAAAGAAAGAAAAGAAAAACTGTAATGAGCCAGGAGATGGGAAATAATAGCAGAGGTGACAGAAGAATTGCTCATCATTATTCCTGCATAACAAGTAGGTCAGTGTGTTGTGATCAACCTCCTGTGGTGTTTGTCTGTTGTACAGTAGGTAGTGGTTTAGTGTTGTTGGTTTTAGGAGATTTACCAGAATGGTATAACACACTGAACACACTCGGGGTCAGTCCTCAAACATCTACGTCAAGGAACTAAAGTTAATCTTTAGAGCTTAACCTACTTTAATGTGTGTGTTAATGTGTTAATGTGTGTGTACGTGTTATATCGCTAAAGGAGTTTAAACAGGTACCTGTGCATGTTTCACAAATACAGTATAAAGTACCGTAATAAATTCACTTTTATCCATTTAGGCTTTTTATAAAGGTTCAGAAACACTAAAAGGCACTTTAGGATCAGTGATGCTGCTCTGAAGGTGCAGACATTCCACTCGAAAATGTTTGGTACCATTACTGTATATACCCGAGGTAGAAGAACGACAAAATAGAGGGTCCATTTCAGAAAGAACTCTTCAGTGGCTCCTCTTTCAATCCACCATGTTTTGGAGAAAAAACTCTAGAACCTGAAAATATCTGCTGTATATTACAATAATGCAGCCACACAGTCCCAGAAGGTTTCCCGTATCTGCACACTTCAGGGGCTGTCCAAGAACCAGGAGGCTAACGATCTCCAAAGCCCACGGGATTTCCAGGTAGAAGTTTGCTCGCTTCACGAACACCCGTGCAACTCTTTCACAGAACAGATGATCAGGGAAACCACTAAAAAAAAAAGGGTTTGCTTTCGGACGGGAAGTGTGAAATCTGACACAGTTGCTTCATGGATTACAGTTTACATTTTTTTACCTTAAAAAAAAATAAATAAAAAGAGGTTTCACTCACTAAACCCTGTGAAGGTTTGTATGAGCAAGTTAAAAAAGAAAAGGAAAAGGAAAGAGAAAAGGGGAAGAGAGAGATGAAAGAGGGCGTATTTGCAGTATAGGCTGCACTCACGCTTAATAATAATAAACTTGATTTTTATCTATGCAGCATTTTCATTTCGAGTCTGGAACTTTCACACAAACTGAAAGGAGCCTGTCTGGTGAAAGTGCGAAGTTTCTTTTTTCCTCCTATGCAAAATATTAACGGGCAGTGCTCTGTGTGTGCAAAGGTGTGTGAGTTTGCATTGTTTTTCTATCTTAGTAAGAACCATACATCCATACAAGAGGAAGGACTGATGGGTTTGACTTTGTGGTTGGTCCCTATGAGCTGGTCCCCACTATGTCACTGAAAGGTCCTTGCAAGGATAGCAAGACAAATGCGTGTGTATATATATATATATATATATATATATATATATATATATATATATATATATATATATATATATATATATATATAAAATTGAATGTGTGTGTGTGTGTGTGTGTGTGTGTTTGTTTTTCTCCCCAGACTTCACACCTTGACTAAACTGAAGACCACAAATTCACACCATTCGCATGCTAAGATGAAAAAATAACCCAGGATGAGAGAGAAGAGCGGTATGTGGTCTATTTAAAATATAGAAATATACTTAAATTTGCAGTGATGAAATAGCAAAACAAAAAGTGTGTGAGAAAGAGTTAGCTGGACAAACAGAAAGACATAAAGATAGCGAGAGACAAAGAGAATGAGAGAGAGAGAGTATGTGAGAAATGGAGAGTGTTTCAGGAGGAAGGAAGAGAAGACGACTGCAAAAGCTGAAAAAAATAAATGTGCAGAGGGCTGATCAAGTGAAAGTGATCCAACAACGCGAATATGCTTCACATCAAAGTGAAAATATACTGACTTGCTTTTGGACCACTCACACACACACACACACACACACACACACACACACACACACACACACACACACACACACACACACACACACACACACACACACAGACACACACAAATCCAAAGGCTGTGTGTTGACAAACTCATTTTCTCAGGAGGTGATGCAGAGAATGAAAAAGATCGTTAGATGTGGGATCAATAGTGAAACTGAAAAGAGTGGGAGACAGTGAGAATAGAAAAGACTGTGTGTGTGTGTGTGTGTGTGTGTGTGTGTGTGTGTGTGTGTGTGTGTGTGTGTGTGTGTGTGTGTGTGTGAGAGAAAGAAAGAGATCTGAATCATCTGTCATGTCACTAATCAATCTGTAGTTTCTCTGACTCCTAAATGATTGAAACACACATTATGTCTCAAACCTGATTTGTCTGAAGATATTAATTCATTTGCTTATTTGATTTTGGACCAGTGCAGGTTTTTGTTACTTCCTTTATGAAATGTTATCGTTTCTATGGTAACAGCACATTTACCAAAGGACTCTTCAGTGTCAGCGCGTTGCAACTGTCCGAGGTGAAGTTGTAATGTTATGCATCATGACATCTTCAGCACTGATGCACTTACCTCGTGGTCAGAGGTGTACTGGAAAGTCAGATTGCTGGGGATGGAAGTCATGGCCCTGGAAAGCTCGAATTCGGGTTCAAACGGCTGGTCACGGACAATGTAAGTGCAATTAAGGGCGAAATCCACGTCACACCACTCGCTCATGTTCCTGAGGCACGACTCTTGCTTCATCTCGTCTTTCCATGCAGGCTGGAATTGACTCACTGTGGTTGCTGTTGGTCCTTCTCTGAACTTCTTATGATAAAAAATAAACTAAAAATAGGATAAAGAAGATTTTCAATTTGATAACGAAATCATATAGTAAGGCTTGTTTACATACAAAGAAGAAATCCATAGAATTCAACTAAATTAGTGGATTTGGTGTGTGACTCAGTAATAAAGTAATAATATATAAAACGTTCTCGAATGAGTCAAATCATTTACCTATTCAGTCTGAAAAGTGACCTTACAGGCTGAAAGTGAGATCTAGTTTAATCATATGGTAATCAAATATACAGGAAATATAATGATTTATAGAGGTTTTGTGTTTTAGTGTTTTGCTTCCTGCTGCTGTCAAGCCCATTGTTTTAGACAGGCACTTTAAAAGTGCGAGGACGAACACAACTGTAGCATTTTCATGAATCACAACGAAAGATAATCTGCAAGAACAGAAATCACATGTACAACACTGACCAGGCCAGAAGATCTGATTAGATATAGCAGATTATGACTTGTGGTCATCATATGATAGGACTTATTTGTGTTACTCATGTTCCAAACCCCATTTTACATCCTTTATCCATCCATCTGTCCATCCATCCGTCCATTCATCCATCCCATCTGTTCATTCATCCCCAGGTACTTTTTCACTTACTTGACGCTCATTCAGTTGCACAATCTTCATTTCTTTAGTTACATCATCCCTTGTTCCTCTCTCTTCTTCAGTCAAAAACACATCCTCAATCTGTTTTTCACTTCCCAAAATCCAATTTCATTCCAGTGATTTTTGTTTTGTTTTTCCCTCTTTCTTCTTCTCCTGCGCCAGTCTCACTCTCAGCCTCTTGCTCATGCCAGGCTTTTGAGCTGACTGATCTCAGACTGTCCAATCAGGAAATCCCTGTGGTCATGTGGCTCTCAGGATTAGTCTGAGGATATCCAATTGGGACGCCGGCAGTGCCAACAATAACATGCTCTTTTTCTCAGACAGTGTGAATGTGAGTGAAGGAGGAAAACAGATGGTTGAACAGAGCTGTGACATCACACACTCTCTAGCTTTTCCTCTCTCTATAAAATCAACAAGCATTCTTCTTTCAGCTGGTCTCATAACCCTTTATAACCTCTCAGCTTCTTCTATCAGTCCACCATGCTCTCAGACTCGTCCTAAACTACTTCCAGGACGTGCAGGAGATGTGAAGCAGGTCGAGGAGAAGATCGGTCTACAGAATGTCCTGCACTTGAACACAATTAATAACTGAATAAATCTCCCCAGTTTCTTCCATATGATCAGAATTTAACCACAATGCAAAAGTTTCAATCATAAAAAAAGGTGATTCCAAAGGTGATAGGATTCAGGTGTGGTGATCTTTGTCTCACTGTCCGATCCAGGAAACCAGTTACAGTTTTTGTAACGTTGTACATTATTTAAGTGGAAATAGATCTAAGAAGATGTCTATAAATTGCTGCACATGATCAGCTACAATACTCAAATACGCTGTGGCCACTATCTGAGCAAAGAAAGCATTCCTCACACCATTACCCCACCTCCACCAGCCTGGTCTGCTCACACAAGGCAACATTTTACCAGTCTTCAAATCAAGGATCTACTTCCTGTTCCTGGCTGACAGATAAAGATACTACTACAATATCGTCCTCGAGATTATTAAATGCGTTTCTCTAAACACAATCGTACAGAGTGGTTTTCTGAGCAGCTTAAAGCAGTTCTCCTTCCACCTCCTTGTACAGAACTGCTGCTCACTGGATGGCTTGTGTTCAACGCAGTGTTTTGTGTAAACTTGACTGAAAAAAAAACATCAATCCAGCCTGTCACCAACAATCATTTAAAATCACACTCATAATCACTGCCATCTCATTACACCCACATTCTGGTGGTAGATGTGAGGATTATCCAAAGCTCCTGCTCTGTATCTGCAGGATTTTTTTTGTTGCAAAGATCGGCTGATTAAAGATCTGCAGTCACGACTGGGTGTTTTTAAATAATCGCCAAGTATATTTTTTTATTTAGGTTGATTTGATTATATTTATGCGTTATACATTATTTGTGTGAAAGAGTTTTTACAGAAGTGATAATCTTTAATTATATTTATAATATGTTATAATGAGTTAATTAACTTGGAATTAATTCACATCATTGTTCACATACTGGAGCAAAGGGTGGCAATAATTACAGGGATTCCTCGGAGGTGTTTTGCATTTTGTTACGGTGTTTAGTGGCTTGTGCCGTGTGTGTGTGTGTGTGTGTGTGTGTGTGTGTGTGTGTGTGTGTGTGTGTGTGTGTGTGTGTGTGTAAATATATATCTATTTATTTAAAGTGCATTTATGGTTATTTTCAGAGGTAATACCCATGTGCCTTTTATAGTCAGTCTTGTAGTTATACAGAAACTGAATGTGTGTGTGTGTGTGTGTGTGTGTGTGTGTGTGTGTGTGTGTGTGTGTGTGTGTTTGGGGACCGGCTCTAATCCGGCCCGTTCAGTGAAACGGACAGTAAATTGGCTGCCATATGGCCTGGCCGCATGGCCGGTGTGAAGGAAGTGTGTCGCTTGTCCTGCTGTGCTAATTTCTCTAATTATCAGACAGTCTGGGTGGAGGCTTAGGACCTTATGGCCAGCCGGGTCTCAGCCGGCGATTCAACAAAATCTGGCGTGAGACCTGTGAGGCCAAGCACAAATCATAACGATTGGAAAAAAGATAGAGAAAGAGACTTCTTTGGTCATCATCTCATACATGAAGATTTACATTTTGCTGAAATTAAGATCGAATGAAATAAATAACAAATACAGAAATGATGAATTTTTAGCAGTGGACACACGAACATCAGGGGTCAGTCAGTGACCAATGCAATAACATGTACTAATCCCACTTAATCATTGGGAATGTTTCAGATTATTTTCAAACAAATAACAAGAATATGTACGTTTTCTTTTTGCTTTTTTAAAAGTCACAAAAAAGAAGAAGTCTTCATCCTTTTCCACACTTTAATGTAGTCAAATGATCAAATCACCATAAAATAATCTGCAAACAACACTTATTCACCAGCTGTTTAGTCAAACTCGTAATTTCCACCTGGAAACTTCTCTGACTGTACGCCTCTTCAGTGACATCACCTTCAAAACGAACACAGGCCAAAAAGCTGAACTGCTTCCACATGTAGTTCCTAATAAAGTAATAATCAAGCAAAATATAATGGGCATCATAAAATGGTTAATTATTAGCGTGAGCTTGAGGTGGACAATTTACTGCCCACGTTTCCATAAAGGAGCTGTTGCTATACAAAGCAAAACATGTCTAATTTGAATGACTTCATTACAAGTTTGTTATAAACATTAATATTTTTAAAGGTGTCACATCACCAGAGCGATTATTCCGAATTAAGCGAGAATCGCTTTAGTAAAGATGCAGGAGATTGAGAGGGTGTGGTACACACATCGATCTTCCTTGATAATTCAAAAGTAGTTCAGTGGAAATACCTTAGAACCTACACACACACACCCACAAAAGAGAGAGTGTAATACACGTGCACTGTCACACATTTCCAAATAAAACTGGAAATATGATACAATCCTGATCCTGATCAGCAAGCAAGCAATCAGCCCGGGAGCTTGAGTAACACTCATCACGGCTCAAATCACATCATACCTCCAACCTCCAGATATCAGGAGCAGTCAGAGGACAAACCATTAGAGTTCAAAAAACACTCCGCTGATTAATTATCATAGTTCACTAATAAGAATCCAGCAAAAAGCCTTTCTAAAAGACAAACGCTGTAATTTTGGGCAGAAATTAAAAAAATTTTTTCCTGAATCTTTCTTCTTTTGTCCAAACAGATCACGAGAACATGTGAATGTGCGTTGGGCTAAAGCACTAAAAAGCACTAACATCTCACATCAATTTAAGGAACCACAAAATGGGTTTTTAATAGAAGTGCCTTCTAATGTGAAAAAAACTAATTTACAAAAACATCTGGAAAAGTCTCGTGATCACGTGACAAAAGTTTGAACATCAATGTGTAATTATTTATTCATCGTCACTGGGCACTTCGATTTGTGACCTTCAGTTTGATCTTTAGAAACAGATCCACCTTAAGCAACATTTTATATATATATATATATATATATATATATATATATATATATACTTTTTTTTTTTTTGGAAATCCCCCAGACCTGGCTCTGCACTCTTGGGAAAATGGTTCCTCAAGGGTTCTTTGGATAATTCTGTTTCATTCTGACTCTCTCTGTGAGAGGGACTTCCCCAAACCAACAAGTTGAGGAACCCAGTTAAAGCTCCAGACTGAACTTTTCCCCCCAAAGAGATTTTGTGTAAATGTAAAGACTGTTAAATGTTGTTACAAATGACAAGATAATACCATGTTCTTTTGATAACATGGACCTTTTGTCTTCCTGTTTGCTGAGAGCTGGAGGAGACTCCTAAAACAACTAAACCTGGTGATTGAGGAGACCAGGCTCTTGTGCCATCAAACCATTATTTCAGCAGACAACATGCAGTTCGGACAGTGTAGTGCTGCTGCTGTGAATCCAATGATGTCAGTGCTTAGGATGGAAGATGGAGCTGAGTTCTGTGCTCCTTTGTCTCGCTGTACTTTTGTGGTATTTAGCAGCTATTTTATGAAATGTCTGCATGTCCCCGTCGCCTCCATTCATCACTACAGTTCCTCTTTCTTCTGCTGTTGTTTTTCTGTGTTTGTACATCTGATTTAAATAATTGTTTACTGTATTACGATTGTATTTTTTTCTGAAGTGCAGAAAAGCAGCACAAAGGCCCTTTTGCTCGTTCTCTCAAAACCTGCAAACAAACAAACAGATCAACTTTTTGATGAGGTGAAACCTGAGCCCACTTCTGAAGAAACTTCTTTTCTTATGAAGTTATCTATGGATTGGAATTCATTTTTCTTCAAAACCGAAAACACAACTTCTCGATTTAAATCTGGAAAATCATGGTCTGGATCCCGGCCCACATTTTAACAAACAAACCGACTGTCCGCTGCCTCAGTGTTCTTTATTCTTTTATCACATGCAGAATCTGCCATGTGTCCTCCGTCCTCCTCGTGTCTCCAGACTCTCAAAGCAAAATGCACAATAGGATATCACTGGTGATGTGCAAATGTGTCCAGGAAACCTCTACACAGGAGACCAACAAGTGGTCGAGGCCGTGCATGAGGATTAAAGAGGAATAAAAATGATGCTAAAGCAATTCTGACATTTAACATTGGTCCCAAACAAACAAACAAACAACAGTTGTGTTACTGAGTGCATCAACAAGCGTCCAGAAATCTAAGCTAAACCTGCTGAAAATGCTGTGTTGTTTTATTGTAGATAATTTTGCAAAAAGCCACAGATTTAATTCTTCTCCTTACCACAAATTCTTGTTAATAACATAAATAAAAATATAGAAATATAGAAATAAGTTAATAAAAATGAGACATGAAACCGCAAGAACAACACTGACATTCTCAACGTAGCCACTGGCTTCAGTCCAAGTTTCAGCAAATGCAGAAGTGAAAATAAATTCTCTTTATCAAGGCTCCCGCCTCAAACCGGTACCATCATCACAGCTAGCCAAGCGTGAAGCGCTGAAATACGATCTATTCTCACTGCTAATTAAATTCTAATAAGATCAAAGGGGAAAAAAAACTGTGACAGAGTGTGTATGTGATGAAGCCAAATCACTGTTAAAACAATAAAGTTAATTTTTTTTTTTAGAACATTACATCCCCAAGCGTTGCATTCCTTAGTCTTGTTTTTTTTTATTATTATTCTAACATTAAATGTTTTAATTCTAACAAAAAGTCATACTTTATCCATTTAATGTTGTGGAACATTGAGAACTAGTTCCTGTTGTCAGTTATGTTATAGCAGCTTTAACCTTCTTTAGTTAATAAAGCAAGTAGTTCTGAGCACAAACACACCTCCTACTAAAGATATTATTTTATTTATTATTAATGCATATGAAGAGTCTTTATAATCCTCTTTACACAGTACTGTATAATCAGAGTAAACAGTAGGTTTACTGGTCTGTGCTGTCTTGTGTTGTCTTTCTGTCTGCACTGTTTGCACTCGGTTGAACTCGATGCACTTTATGTAGTTTTATGTTGTGTGTTGTAGCTCTGTGTTGTTTAGTGTAGCACCAGGGTTCTGGAGGAACGTTGTCTCGTTTTTACTGTGTACTGTGTTCCACTGTGTATAGTAGAATTGACAATAGAAGCCACTTGACTTGACTTGATATTAGAACTAGTGCATTAATATAAACCTGAGCTTCTGTGGTGTAATAAAGCTTAAGTGTGTACTCCAGTGTCAGGAGACCAGAGTTTAATGTCGTGAAAACTGAGAAATAACTCATGGTGGCTTTAATTTTCTTGGTGTTACAGGGACGCATCACAACACAACAGAGATGGGGGCGTGTCCTGAGAGTCACATAGAATACAGATTAACATGGCAGAGGCAGAGCTGCATCTTCCTGCAGACACAACAGGAAAAGAACCTCTGATTTTAGAACCCTTTTTTTGCACTACAAAGGCGTGTGTGTGTGTGTACTTTCTGTACCATATTGAATTGAATATACTTTTACTATTGTATTGTATTGTATTAAATCACATTGTGTTAAATTAAATTGAAATTGGATCACATTGCATCATAATGGGGTTGAATCGTATCGCATCACATCGGTAGCTGCTTCATATCTAGCGTTAAAGTATCATATCGTTGGCTATGCATCGAGATGTGAATCGGTTATAAAGTTGCACATCCCTAGTTTTCAAGTATGAGAATAATGACAGAAGTGATTGAATCCTTTCAGAAGGAAACCTAAAAAGTGCTTAAATGTAGAATGTTATCTATTAAAGTTACTGTTACTGCAGAGATTTTAGAAGACCAAACAGTTACAGAGCTCTGTGAGATCCATCTAAAACCTACAGCAGAGTGTTTCTTGACTTCTTTTTCACCAGTCGTGAAGCGTTCTGAAGCAGTGCGTGTCTGCAGAGGGAAGTAACAGAGCTGATTTTTCACCCCAAGGCTTTGGCCTAACATGCATAAATCTTCTAAAAGATTGACACCTCAAACAAGTGCCAAAAGATGATATACAAGGAACTGTAAAAACAATCATAAGGAGTTAGTGTGAGGTATTTAAAATTGTTGCGCCACAATAACAAAAATAATAATCATCGAGGATTATATTTTTGGGCGTGAGTCCAGGTTGGAATCTCTCTCGCTTGCACGGGAGTTAGAGGATACACAAACCTTCTGGGTCAACTTCCTCCTTTGTCATTTTGAAAGACAGAGTTGTGAGCTTTGAGGTTTTTAACAGCTCTGCATTTTCTCTGTGTCCATTCTTTAAAAGGCTTCTGAGGAGTAAAATATTAAACACCAGACAGAACAGTTACAGGGGGAAAGACATCAAATAATTGTGTGATATGACCTGCAGAGTGTGTGAAAGGCAGCAGGCTTCATGGTAGTTTGATGCCAACCTGAGAATCTGAACTTTCTCACACTTAGCCATGTCAGGCAGGAGAGAGAGAGAAAGAGAGAGAGAGAGAGAGAGAGCGAGAGAGGGGAACAGCAGAGCGCTGAAAAAAGCCACAGAGTTCACACCTCTGTCTCTGAACACGTCGACCAGAATATCTGCGTTTAACCAACTTAGCCTTAGCACATCATCCACCCCTCATCAGTGTGGAAGAACAGCCTCGGTGGTGAGTGACCTCATGATCACTGGGCTTAAAAACAACTGATTGATGACACAGTGTCTTCAAGCACTTTATTCTCTAGTGGTTTTAACTCCTGCTCATCCAAAAATAATGGGACAAAAGGGTTTGATCCTGACCTTGCATTACGCTCACTCCAGGTTTTCAGGTTTCCTCCAACGTTTGCAGAGAGACTCCTAAAGATGAATAAAAGAATAATTAATAATGAAATCTAAATGAACTAATTTTATTAGTCACACACATGATGACACACAGTACAACACACAGCGAGATGCTTTTAACGCACGGCCCGGGGCATAGAATTGAAATAAAAATACATGAGATCAAAAGATCGAATCAAATAGAATTGCATTTAAAAACATTTTTATGAATATAATAAAAAAAAAAAAGACAAATACTTTTCATTTACAGCATTATTCAGACCAAAATATCCGACGTTTCTCTTCGTACAGGAAATTTAGTGGCTAATGTGTCCATTCTATAAAAAAAAGAAACAAAAGCGAAAACTTTACTCTGAGACCCACAACTTCAGCCTGTTATCACCCCCCCCCACAAACACACCATCTAAATGCTAAATGACCCTGTGTGTGTGTGTGTGTGTGTGTGTGTGTGTGTGTGTGTGTGTGTGTGTGTGTGTGTGTGTGTGTGTGTGTTTTGTCACTGCTGTGTGTGCTGTAATGGCGGCGGGAAGTGGTGATTTCAGTCTAAACAAAACTTTTACACTGTATGCTCCTGCTCAGACATAAAGAGGAAAATACGCGGCAATTATTTAATATTATTATTATTATTATTAGTAGTAGTAGTAGTATTGTTATTATTACAATTAGGAAAGTGACTAATTTTTTACTCAGTGTTGAAAGGATGATGTAATATTTAAACCAGAAACCACAAACGAGTTAAACTAAAAATGTATTTCAATTCTTCCAGGAAGAAAATATTCCAGCTCGTCTGTGACCTTGTAAAGAAGAACTCTGATTACGTATGACATAAAAAAAAAAATTAAACCCCGGCCTGGAGTTAGGTTGTGTACTGTTGTGCAGTTTTGTGTCTTTGTACCCATTAACTCACAAATAAATGAGTAAACCATTAATTAGATTTAAATTTCACTCTGGTATTAGGAATGTATCACAGTATAATAGTCACTTTTGCTTTTTCTGCACCGCTTACATGGCCTTCAGCGCTTTTAATTGTTTCCTATTCCGGAAAACCTATTATTATTCTAATCCTGGTGCGTGCTTGATGACAAATCCTCACCTGACCGGATTGTGTGACTTTCTTTTAGCAGCGCTAATTACTCATGACTGCTGAAGGGAGTTTTCCAGATTTCAAAAAGACTTCTTTTTCCAGATTCATTTGAAACTGAAAATATAAGATCCAAATTTTTTAGCCATTAAGCGTAAACCCAAATCCATTATAATGACTGATTCAGACACAAGGGGTTTTAATCTGATTTCAGGGAGTTGTAACAGGTGGGATTGGGGATTAAAACAAACAAACAAACAAACAAAAAAAATTCTGTCTGAGAGAGGAGTCAGGATTTATTCCTTCCAAATCCTTCAGATCGATAAAACACACGCTGCTAATAAAACCAGAGCAGGAGGAAGAGAGCGAGGACAGAGAAAAGAAAGAGAGAGAGTAGGTGAGGGGTAAATAGACACGTCTGATTCAGAGATGTCTAGACGAAGAAATACAAACCTGCCGAGAGACGGATGGGGGAGGGGGAGGGAAAGAGACTAATATGAAGAGGTGATTTTTATTATTGCACCATTCTCATTTAGCATAACAGTTATCTTTTCAGATTTCTTCACACATTCTGGTATATCGTGTGTATTTTTAACTTCCTGTCGTCATTTTCCTCTGTCCTCCATCATCCTTGTTTTCCTCGTTCCTGTTTCATCACTTTGACCTAATTCTCTTCATCTAATCTCTTGTGGTCAGATCGTCTTTTGGACAACAATCAGCTCTGCTCACTGGCTAAATCTTCTTCCTCTCTCTCTCTCTCTCTCTCTCTCTCTCTCTCTCTCTCTCTCTCTCTCTCCTCAGATTATATGTTTTTTCCAGATCTTTTGCATATATGGTGTAAAAGCTAATGACAGCACATCAGGGCCAGCAAGACCTTCTCTGCAGAATCACTGACTTACATTTTGATATATTTTTTGCCTATGAATATGTAATAATTATTCCCAATATTCTATTATATTCATTTCATGGCTTTTCTCTCGGTGCTCGGCGCTGCTTCCAGTAGTGCATGTTTATATTAGAGTTTCTATCCAATCACTTTTCAGCCATCATGTATCACCGCGGTCAAAGTAATCTCCCTTGAGGCCTGCAGAATGAACAGTGCGAGCATTTGTAGCTCACATGAGAATACATGAGAATAAAGCTGTTACATTAATGTTAGATTGTTATCATGCCCAAACAAAATGTCATTCTTGGAGAGGTTTTCTATACGATCTACAAAGCCCATGGTGGTTTTTCTGATCAGGGAAGAATCACACAGCACACAGAATGGCGCATATGTTCTTCTTTAGTTTAATGCAGAAAACAGACACGTACAGTATATATACACACTGGAAAAAAACCCGAGCTAAAATTGTTACGAGGACATTTACAAGACGGATTTTTCAAGAAAAGTTGGACATCGCAAGAAAAGGTCGCCAAAACAACCTTTCCCAAGGGAAACCGTAATCCTCTGGGTTTCCGTGGTTGGAGAATTCGAAATGTACTCAAAAGATAAAAAGCCTGGGGTGATTTTTTTAGGGTAATATTGATGCTCCTGCTAAAGACAATGTATGCAGCACAGCTGTGTAATGACATTTATTCTCACTGTTTGAGATTCCTGTCTGTGATGCAGTGCTGTTATACTGCATTTCTCTATAATATTGAGGGTCTCTTTAGGCATGGCATCATTTAGAGGTGGATCGATTCCTGTAGGCCAGGGGGTAAAACGCACAGCCAATGTTAGAAGCTCCACCCAATTTAACTTAAACATCAACCAGTAAAAGTTATTACTCATGAATACTTCTTCTCTCTAATGCAGTTATAGATTTGGGTGTTTTGTTTTTTCCTTAGAACAAAATGGCACTTTCATGCAACAATGTGACCCCAGTTTGCACTAAGCACATCTTGAACACCTTTGTGGGGACTAAAGTTTTCTGATGTAATCTCCGAGTATACCAGTTTTCTTTCAGCATTTCCCAGAATTCTTCTTTAGGCTTTAAGTTGCCATTAAATTTATTTTGTCTAGGTGAACCCACCGTGTCTCTATAATATTCAAGACTGGATTCTGTGGAGGCGAGTCCTTGATTGTCAGTGTTTTATGTTTTCTCTCCAACTATGATGTCACTGCATTAGCATCCTACTTCAGATTGTTATCATGTGGAAAAAATGTAACCATTCCTATCTGTTCCCAAACCATCAGGTGCTTTCCAATATGAATGGAATGATGAATACTGAAAGCCACTTATTATTCCATCTCTCTTCAACTTCTCACATAATGTCAATGATTTGACTCAAAGATTTAAAAGTTTAATTTGAATTTCCAAAGATCTTCATTCCAACCTTTGTGAGCTTCGGCATATCTATTTTCACCTAGTTCCTTGTAAAAGTGGTTCTTTGGCTGCTAACCTTCCACAAAATCCATTCCCGATTAAGCTTCTTCAGACTTTAGTATAGTCAACTTAACATCCCAATGAAGTTTCCAGATTCTTGCTAGACATCTCCTGGAATTTCAAAGAAGGAACTTTGAGAAACAAAGATTTAGATAATTAGATTAGATTTTTCTTGCCATTCCAGTGCTTTTTGTCCATGACCTGTCCTGATAACTGATTTCTTTATAACAGCTTGATTTGAAGATTTCCCTTTGAGAGTGGCCTTGCTGGTGCAAAAATACGATTTTATGTCTGTAATAGTAGTATATTAGTCATTTCGAAATGAAATCATAGCACAAATACAGGCGTTAGCGAGGACATTAATGAGGGTTCCATTCTGTTTAGGGTTCAAAGAGCCAGGTTCCTGCTATTGATTAAAGGTACGAGGAGGTCACATTAAAAATTTCCATATTCCCATTTTAGCCTTTTTGTTTTTAGATTTTATTCAGTTTTACAAATACTGCTTACAAATTTACTGTATTTTTTGGTTGTATTATACTAATGAGACTGAGAAACAATCACCAATGGTCATTATACCTTCACTTAAACAACAAATCTAATGGTGTTCTGGATGACTATGACATTTGCATAGAACTGTTTATATGAATAAATATACATATAGACAGATATACTATATGGGTCTATATGGGCAAAGTTTTGTGGACACCTAACCATGATGTTGGTATTTGATTTTGAAACATCCCATTCCAAAATTAGTTCCATCTCCTGTTATAATAACTTCCACTCTTCTAAGAATATGTTTCTCCAGATTTTATGAAGATTTATTCATCTACAAGGGTGTTAGTAAAGTCAGGAACTGATGTAGGTGAGGTGAAGAGTCCTGGGGTCCATCAAAGTGTTCCAATACCCTTCTCCATATACTGTGTACAATTTACGAGTTAATGAACAATCTAACGTTTCATAAATGTTAATGAGAATAATAATTAGAAAGATTTTGCAATGTCAAAGTAATTCAGTTTTCACAGTAGGTTCACATTGAAAACATTGACCATGTGGCGATTATAAAAAAATAATTATTTACTGTTTACTGCTTAATTAAATAATTATAAAGAATCAGCAAACATCTCAGAAAAATGTATGTAATGACAATGTTTTGACATCTACAGTACGCTCCTCAGTTAAAATTAAATAATTCAGGTTCAAAATCTGCCAAGTCCACAGAACAAACCCTGAGCATGATGTAATCCGTGTGGTGGCAAATGTTTCCAGCAATCATCTGCTCAAAATGCATCATCATCATCATCATCATCATCAATACTCCTCCTACACATGTGGGTGAAGAATCAAAATCCAAAGCGTTGCTTAATAGAGAAGTGTCAGCTCGAGTCTGTAGGCGATTAGAGAAATAATTACTCATTAAAGTAAAAATAATTTAAACTGTTGCCTAATAACCTCCAAGCACTTCCTGTTTCACAGAAAAGTTCACTCAGTGGGAGGAACTTAATCAATGAACATAAACAACAGATTTTTTTTTCCCAATTCAGCCATTCATTTGCTTTTCTTTTCTTTTCTTTCTTTCTAACTTTCTATAAAGTGGCTTGAAAAATCCAGTAGAACATAAACAATTGTTTTATACACAAACAAATGCCTCCTCCTCCACAATCTCTCTCTCTCTCTCTCTCTCTTCTATCACCCTATCTTCTGTAACGTTGGGTTCACCTTTCTGAGTCTGTGTTTCTTCTTAGTACTCAGAGAGCTTTTTATTTTCCTCAGAAATTGTGTATGGAGGTGTGTGAAGCTGTGTGTAGAGGTATGCATGGAGATGTTCTTGAGGATTGCATGGAGATGTAAAGCCCTGTGTAGTGCAAAATCAATGAGTTTAATTTTAAAATATTGGTGTAAATATATACAGTGGGTCAAATGAGTATTTGATACACTGCTGATTTTTCAGGTTTTCCCACTTAGAAAGAGATCTGGGGGTTCACCTCAACTGTGAGAGAGAAAAAAACAATCCAGAAAATCTATTTTATTGCATGAAATAAGTATTTGAACACCTACCAACCAGCTGCAATTCTGTCTCTCACAAGCCTGTTAGGTTGTTTTTAAGAAGCCTCCTATCCTCCACTCGCTGCACCTGTTTACACTCATTACCTGTGAAAAAAAATACCTGTCTACACACTCAATCAAGCTCCAACCCTTCCACTTTGGACTCACTAAGACCAAAGAGCTGTCTAAGGACACTAGAGACAAAATTGTAGACCTGCACAAGGCTGGGATTGGCTACAGGACAACAGCTTTGTGAGAAGGCAACAACTGTTGGCACAATTATTAGAAAATGGAAGAAATTTAAAATGACTGTCAATCTCCCATTTGAACTGGGGGTCCATGCAAGATCTCGCCTCGTAGAGTATCAACTGAGAATGGTGAGGGATCAGCCTAGAACTACATGGAAGGATCTGGTCAGTGACCTGAAAAGAGCTGGGACCACATTCTCAAAGGTTACCATTAGTAACACACTACACCATCATGGATTAAAATCCTGCAGTGCACACAAGGTCTCCCTGCTCAAGCCAGCTCATGTCCAGACCTGTCTAAGGTTTGCCAAAGACCATCTGGATGATCCAGAGGAGGCATGGGAGACGGTAATGTGGTCAGATGTGACCAAAATATAACTTTTTTGTATAAACTCCACTCACCATGTTTGGAGGAAGAAGAAGGATGAGTACAATTTCAAGAACACCATCCCAACCGTGAAGCATGAGGTGGAAACATCATGCTTTGGGGGTGCTTTTCTGCGAAGAGGACAGGACGACTGCACCGTATTGAGGGAGGATGGATGGGGCCATGTATCACGAGATTTTGGGCAACAACCTACTTCCCTCAGTAAAAGCATTGAAGATGACTTGTGGCTGGGTCTTCTATCATGACAATGACCCCAAACACACAGCCAGAGCAACTAAGGAGTGGGTCGTTAAAAAGCATTTCAAGGTCCTGCAGTGGCCTCGCCAGTCTCCACACCTGAACCCAATAGAAAATCTATGGAGAGAGCTGAAACTCTGTGTTAGCCAGCGACAGCCCCAAAACCTGAAAGATCTGGACCCTAGACCTGCATGGAGGAGGGAGTGGGTCAGAATCCCTGCTGCAGTGTGTGGAAGCCTGGTCAAGAACTACATGAAACGTCTGACCTCTGTAATTGTAAATCAAGGTTTCTGTACCAAATATTAAGTTCTATTTTTTTGTATCAAATACTTATTTCATGCAATAAAATGGAAATTAATTATTTAAAAATCATACAATGTGATTTTCTGGATTCATTTTCTAGACTCTGTCTCTCACAGTTGAGGTGTACCTACGATAAAAATGACAGATCCCTCCTTATCTGACCCACTGTGTGTGTGTGTGTATATATATATTATATATATATATATATATATATATATATATATATATATATATATATATATATATATATATATATAAAAATTATAGCTTATATAAAAGCTGAAGCTTCAAAAGATGAATGAATGAATTAGATTTTCTATAAAGACCACACACTGTTCCACACACACCAAACAAAACAATGGGGAAAGAATATTTCCACGTCTATATAAAATACTTAATAAATATCGATTGTATTTATGGAACAATGTATTCGCAAAATGTTAGTATCCCAAAAGATGCTGTCTCATTAAAATGTGATGTAATTTCCTGTGTGATACCGTAAACGCACTGAAACATGCCATAACATTTTTGGACACAGGAAGTGGAGTGTGTGGGAGGCAGCAGGAACCAACAGCACTATATTCGATTACCTAAACAGCATGATGTCATTTCCAGTCAGAAAATCAAAGACCTCTTTTGTCTTGTTTTGCATCATCACAGTGTGTGTGTGTGTGTGTGTGTGTGTGGGTGTGTGTGTGTGTGTGTGTGTGGGTTTCAATGCCCTAATTAAGTCTTTAAAAACATCAACTTACATAAGAAAAACATATACTTGTCTGTCTATCCCTCCATCTGTATATATACCTCTCTATCTGTCTTTCCGTCTATCTATTTATTTATCTTAAACAAATCTGTCTCCATACGCCCCTGTTCTCCACATCTGCCCCTTTCAAACCAACTAACTGCATGTCTTCCTTTACCACATCATAAACCTCCTCCTTAGTCTTTCTTATTTCCTCCTTCCTGGTGGCCCCCAGGTACCTAAACCCCTCCACCTTCACCACCCCTTCTCCCTGCAAACGCACCACTCCACTGTCCTCCCTCTCATTCAAACTGTCTTACTCCTACTGACTTTCATTCCTCTTCTCTCCATCATGACCTCCACCTCTCCAGGCTCTTCTCCACCTGCTTCCTACTGTCTCCACAAATCACAAGTTCATCCGAAACATCATAGTCCATGGAGACTCCTGTCTGACCGCATCCTTCAACCTGCCCATCACCACTGCAAACAGGAAAGGGCTCAGAGCCGATCCTTGACGCAGTTCCACCTCCACCTAGAACCAGTCTGTCGTTCCTACTGCACACTTTACTGCTGTCACACTGTTCTCATACATGTCCTATTGTGTTGAATGAATTTGACAAACACATTTCATTATTAACACATTATTGCATATCAGCTCTTTATTCGTCTAATAGTCTAATTAAAACCCCAGCTGTCCCCTGACTGATATTGGCTTTCATAAACCCTCTGCTGCTGCCTTTTGAAGGTTTATTCCACGCTTATGAATGTGTTATAACGGCTGTGTTCTGTGTTATTTGAGTTATAAGTGTGTTAAAAAGCAGCATGAATCACGTCCATGTGAGCGCTCAAGTGTCATTAACACTGTGTCTCTCAGCACGTTTCACAGCTCAGTCATTTTGATAGAACTTCCTTTGGCAGCGCGCACACACACACACACACACACACACGCGCGCGCACACGCACACGCACACACATACACACCTTTCAGCCCTCAAACTATAACCCCTAGCTGACGGTTTCAGGAAACTGCTCACTTTTTACACACACATACACCTTCATATGTTTATAAAACCCACAAAAGCCTTCCAGGACCTGTGCCAAACCAGTAAACATTTATAAGTCTTTTAGGAAATATTGTTTTTTTTTTAAAGTTATAAGATCCCTATGACAGTCTGTAACACTCAGAGTTTTATCTAATGTTTAGCTCTCATCATCATCATCATCATCATCATCATGTTGCACATTACAAGTCACAAAGGGTCTCATAAAGGTGTTACAACACACACTCATGTCAACTGAACTTTATTTTAACTTTTGTTTCATATCAGAATGAATTGAAGGAACACAGTATGACAGCTGAGGCATACACATACAGTGTTTATGTCAGAGGTCATAGAGGGCTAATGTGGGGTTTATGCAGCTCTATAAAGGTCATTATGAGAATAATGAGGACCTTACATAGCCATATGAACACCAGTCTTTGTAAGGATATAGTGTTGCCCAGTGAACCACACACCACAGATTACAAACCTACATTCTTAACAGTGTTATAACCACCTCATGTCACCAAATTAGTTTAGGCTTTTTGCTGATAAATAAATAGATGACTGAAGATTTTGCAATGTTTATGTAGTTTAGTCCGTCAGACATCATTAAATGTTCTGGAGGGTTTATGCAGCATTTATTCAGGTTTATAAATGAAACTATGAATCACATATAAAACAGAATCCCAAGCATGGACAGGACAGTTAGCGGACATGTTTTGGCATGTTTATTTATGCCTATAGAGTGTGGGTGGATGTGTGTGTGTGTGTGTGTGCCAGAAGTCACAGAGGGTTTATGTAACACTAAACGCCCATCTGTAATATGGGATAAAACACACATTAAGTCAAGTCACTGTGGGACTTTTCTCTATACGGACCAGACATAAAGTCTAACAGCCCAGTTTGTCGCTCACTTCCTTTTACCTCGCACACCAATGAGATCACATCTACGCCGAGCTCTGATTGGTTAGCGGTGCGTGGCTGTGAGTCATTTCACTCAGTCTCACTGAACTTTGAACATTAATAAACACATCTGAGAGGCAGAGGCAGTGTTTTTTCATACCCCCCCAGTGACTAATCAGAACTCAGGTTTTGGTCATGTGACACATTACAGCACCATGCTGTGAATACCTTGCTCACGTGACAGCCGTGTGATTGCGAATACGCATCATGGACATGTTCATACACGTTCAATGCAGCTACAATAACACACACACACACACACACACACACACACACACACACACACACACACACACACACACACACTGTGGGCAGGAATATTCACTTCTCAATGATGAATAATAATAATAATAATAATAATAATAATAATAATAATAATAATAATAATAAATTATATATATATGCACACACACACACACACACACACACACACACACACACACACACACACACACACAAACACACAAACACTTTATTGCCAAAAGTTTGCAGACACCTGGTCATAAGTATGTTCTTTTTTACATTCACATTTAATCCTAATTTGCTCTTAAATTCCCTCCACTAGATTTTGGAATGTGCTTGTGGACATTTGGGTTCATCAGCCACAAGGGTGTAAGTACATTTAGATACTGATGTAGGTGATGTGAGGAGTCCTGGGGTGCAATCAGTGTTCACATTCATCCCAAAGGTATTCAGTAGGGTTTAGATCACATCTCTATAGCAGTCCACTCAAGATCTTTCTCTCCAAACTATGTACACCAGATCTTCATGGAGTTGGCTTTGTGCACAGGGGCATTGCCATGCTGGAACAGGTTTGGTTTTCCAAATTCAAGTAAACGCAAAATTTTATGACATTACACCCAAAGACATCCTGCACAATTGTGAGCCTCCAGCTTTGTGGAAACCACATATTACAGGAAAGGTCAGGTGTCCCAATACTTTTGTCCATATAGTGTACATATTAAAATACTACATCCTTCATTCTTTTGGTTAGCATTGAAATCATTATTTGGAGTGTATTTATAGTTTCTCTCTCCATCTACATGTCTGTCCATAATTGATTTGACTTTATTTTATTGCATTTACTTACAATTTACATACATGTTTATTATTATATTTAAAAGTGTACTTTATTTGTATTTGAATGAAGCAATTCTTATTGTTTTTTTCTATTTCTATTTAATTTACTTTAGACGAGAACATTTCTTTTTATTTTCACTGTTGTAAAATGGACTTACAGTAAATTTATTTGAATGAATATAAACATGAACTCTTTCCTGTGTCTCTGAAACGTGACCTTTGTGTTTGTAAAACAGTTGAATCAGAGTATCTTATCTCCATCATCACCATAATCAACAGGGTAAGCATTTTCCTTAGAGGAGCTAGCAAACATCACCTCTGTGTGTGTGTGTGTGTGAGAGAGATCTGAAACACAAAAACCTCACCTGAAGCACTGACAGGTGGCTCACACACAGGAAATACATGTGACACACACTTACACATTTCAAAGTAGCTGCAGAGTGACTGAGCACAAAAATATCACTTCACACACACACACACACACACACACACACACACACACACACACACACACACAAAGAGTACTTCCTCTCCTCCCTCTGCATTTCCTTACACTGGACAATGTCTGTCATCTCAAATCTTTGTCGCTCACACACCCCTCCGGACGCTTTTGAATCAAACTTGTCTGTGTGTGTGTGTGTATGTGTGTGTGTGTGTGTGTGTGTGTGTGAAATGCAACCACAATCACTTACACTGTTTTATACTCTTAATCGCATAATTTTATTTTAATGAGTGTTAATTGAGGGGTGCAGATTTATTTATTTGGTAGAGGAAAAGGAACTGACCTGCTGTTTACCTGCTGTTCACTCCTCATCCACAACTTTATCTTCTTCTTCTTCTTTTTCATCTTTTCTGCTAAATAGAATATTCAAATAAATAGATGGATTAAAATAAATAAAAACAATGCTAAAACAGGCCAAATGAATATTTATTTATTTATTTGTACCTTTTTAAATCTCTCTTTTTGTTTTATTTATAGATTAAATATATTAATTTGTGCTGATCTGAGGAATCTAAATGGCTGCTTGTACAGTGGTCACGTGTTAGGAACATTAACATGGCAGTGTTTAGGACAGAGTGTGCTGTTTGGATTTAAATGGTGAGTTTCTGCTTAATGTTCAAGTAAAACATGAAACATATGTGTAATATGAGGAATCATAAGTGTTTTGTAATTTCAGTATTCATTCACAGGGAGAGAGAGAGAGAGAGAGAGAGAGAGAGAGAGAGAGAGAGAGAGAGAGAGAGAGATGATATGAGAACTTGTGTGGATATGCCCATGAAGTGCAAATGAAAGATGAACCCGAGTAAATACACAACACCGTTTAAATGTTATGAAGGCAATGAAATGAAAAGTCTCATCATTCTTTTATTGTTGGTTTTTTCCGGCGGATGGTTTGGAACCAGAAACTCCAGCCTAATAAGTGTAACACTGTCAGTGTTGTGTTACAGCTCAGTTTAAAACACCTCGGAGTCGTTGTGTTTTTGGCCTAGAGAAAGAATCTGTCACATCTTGAATGCTGCTTCAGGTGATGGTGGTTAGACTAGCCCCGGAACCCGAGTCAGGCCTGAGGGAACCAGTCTGAGTGACTAATCACCTCAGGAAGACAATTTCCTTTTCAAAAACAGCACATGAAAGTAAATATCTTTTCTGTATTGTGTGTGAGGTGGTCTGGGGAAAAAAAGTGGGAATTTGTGAGAGCTGAAGACAAAAACTGAGAACAATTAAACATTTTTCTTTCTGTTCAGTCAACGAAAATGAAGTGTTTTGAAAAAAGTGATCCCGCTACATGTGTGGAGTTTGACATTGGACCTCCTGGAGTGTTTAAAGGCTCTGGCATGGAGAAGCTGATGCTGGATCTGTGATGATCACAAATGTTGAGCTCATAAAACTAGGAGCTACTAACCATATAGACTGCAGAAAGAACATCACTTATAATCTTATACTCTAGTACTCATGTTAGTTCTCACT
>JBCEWE010000096.1:245000-267500 GCA_039877035.1 Silurus lanzhouensis
CACACACAGGAAACTCAAGACAACCTGTGCAGACAAGATCAATCCCACCATACACACACACACACACACACACACACACACACACACACACACACACACACACACACACACGCACAGGAAACAAAACAACCTGCAGCAGACAATATCAATCCCACACACAAAACACAGCACAACCCGCAGCTAAGCGTAACAATCCCACAGACACACAAACACACAAACAAAACATTAACTGAGCACAATAATCAGACTCATAGGTAAACACACACAATTATACAGACAAAACACAGGACAATGTGCGACTGAGCATAACAATAACACACACACACACACACACACACACACACACGTACACATGCAAAACATATCACAACCTGCAGCTTAATATAGCAATACCACACACACACACACACACACTCACACACACACACACACACACACACACACAAACACAACCTGTGCACAATAAGCAGTTAAACACAAAAACAGAGATAAAGCAAAAGCAATAGAAAAGCAAAATGGGATAGAAATAAAGAGAGAGAGAGGAGAGAGAGAGAGAGAGAGAGAGAGAGAGAGAGAGAGAGGATTATGTGGAGTTCCTCCTTTTCCTAAAAGATCTCAGAAATTGCTCATTTCCCAAACATACACACACACACACACACACACACACACACACACACACACACACTTCCCCATTTCCTGGCAGTTTCTTCAGGCCTGGTGTTCTTGAGCATTTCCTCACTCCTGTTTCCTGTTTCGAGTGAAAATGATCTAAAGTCTGTGAGACGTGGATGGAGCTGGTGTGTTTTTTTTTTTCTTCTCAGAAGCTCTGACCGCAGAGACTCAGGACTTTCACTCGCTGTTTCTCTGGATGAGAAAGAGGAAGTGAGCAGTGTGAATATCACAGATGTGAATTCTGGGGATGATATCGTTGGGTTGTGATGTGTAAACACACACTCACACTGCAGGGGGGTATGAAGACGCTAGCTCAATTAGCGCCGTGCTCACAGTCATTCTGTAGGTAGTGTGTGTGTGTGTGTGAAGATACTGAAAGAACATAAAGGTATAAATTTAAAATAGTTTTATATATTTCAAACAAGGGAATAATTCCTTAATAATTAGTGGCTGCAGATTTTAGAATCATGTCACTTTATTAGGATCATTACATCTCAGGGTGATTTTAAGATCTGCTGTAATACTGGGTTTTCGTTAAGGGATCTTCAATTAACCAATGAAATGACAGAACCATGTCACAGATTAAAATCAATGAAAAAGCAGAATCAATAGACAAATAAAATGGCGAATGCAAAATTGTCTCTTCTGCAGAATAAATTACCACGGCGATGTAATTAGTAACGCTCACCGTCAATGAAAATATAGTGGAGTAAAAAGTACATATATTGAATCCTAAATGTAGTTGAAAAGTAAGTAAAAGTTGCTCTTTTATACTCAGTAAAATTAAAAAGTAGCCAAAAATGACAGTAACAAAGTGTAATTATTCAAATACTTTACACTACTGCAGCAGCGAATGTGACTATGCCCCATTAGCATAATAACTGTTTAGGGGCGGAGCTTTGTATATGTGGATAAGAATGAACTCAATGAGTAAAAAAATGTTTACACCAATCTAACACACTGCACCGTAATCTAGGTTTATTAACATGAGTTTATTCATCTGGGTTTCTTCATCTTGTCACTATTTTTTTTTTATGATTTTTCTGGAGTCCTGACATTGTGTTTGTTTTTCCATTAGGTTTTGTGGAATGTGTGAATCAGAGGTTTCTGTTGATAAATTACGTACGTGACGTGAAGGACACGCTGCACCTGTACGAGCTTTCGACAGGATGCTGGATTCGCGAGCTGCCGCTTGACGTGGGCACTGTGGCGGGGCTCAGCTGCAAGAAGAAACACACCGACATCTTCTACAAGTTCACCTCCTTCACCACACCTGGTGCGGTGCACATTTCACCCTCACCTTTCTCACCATCATCATCATCCTCCTCCTCAACATCCTCACTATCAACCTCATCATAGCTTCATGATGCTGCTTCTTAATTGATTTTAACACTTAGAATAGACTCAGAATATTAAAGCTCTGATTTTAGCAGATAAAATAAATGGATTTATTCTGAATTATTATAAAAAAAGTGAGATTAATACAAATAATATTTTTTTTAAATCTGATGTCATACATCATTTGTTTTCACATAATTTTTGCATGTTGAATACAAAATTAGTGTTAACATTTATTAATGTGTGTGTGTGTGTGTGTGTGTGTGTGTGTGTGTGTGTGTGTGTGTGGGCTGCAGGAATAATCTACCACTATGATCTGAGTAAACCAGACGCAGAGCCAACAGTGTTCAGACAGGTGGAGGTGAAGGGCGTGCAGTTCTCCGATTATCAGACCAGCCAGGTATATACACACACACACACACACACACACACACACACACTCATGCACAGACAAATTCTTCTGTATTATGTAGTTACAATTCATGTTTTACACTAGTTTTTAATATATTATTAATCTAAGGTAATAATCTAAAATATATTATTAATATAATATATAATTTCAGTTATTACAAGGTTTATGTGATATCAAAAAATATGAAATCATATTTATTATACGTCTGAGATAAAAAAATTTGTATTAAAAAAATCACATATATACATCTCAGATTTTATAGATTTATAAAAGTGTGCAGTTAGCATTTGTTTCGCTTTTTAACATCAGTAAACAAATATTTATTTTATATGTACTGTATAATTATAGTGTAAATGTGCTATACTTTTATTAGTAGATGGATTTTTTCTCGCTAAACGGTTTCTTAAGTGCGTTCTCTCAGCACGACTGCTGATACGTGAATACGATGTATCACAACACATAGAGTCACATAGAATACAGATTAACATGGCAGAGGCAGAGCTGCATCCAGCAGACACAACAGGAAAAGAAGGATTTATTTGATCTTTTTTTTTTGCACTACAAAGGCTTGTTTGGGAAAGGGCCACGCTTTAGTAGTCAGAAGACTGAAAAAAAAAAAACCTGTCTGTTATATTTCACAGAACATCTTCCTGTCCTGATCAGTCACCCCTGTAGTTGCGATTCTCTTCAAAGACAGCAGAGGGCGCTAAATCATTTAATCCCACTCCACTTGTATACAATATGTGTTGCAGGTCTTCTATGATGGTAAAGATGGCACAAAGATCCCGATGTTCCTGGTTCACGCTCGTGGTTTACAGAAGGACGGCTCACACCCTGTATTTTTGTATGGATATGGAGGCTTCGAGAACGCCATTCAACCTTACTACAAGTGTGTATTCTACACTAACGTGTGTGTTTGTGTGTCTGTGTGACTATTAATCAGATATTAGTACAAAAAACATTTACCTTTCCAGAGCTCCAAAGCCTACCATGGTTACACATTTCATTATATTACTGTGTGTGTGTGTGTGTATACAGTACAGCGAACCTGCTCTTCGTCAGACACCTGGGTGGGATTCTCGCCGTGGCCAACATCCGAGGAGGAGGAGAATACGGTCAGACATGGCACAAAGGTACGCAGAACCTCTGTACATCTACAGCCTTTACATACGCCTTATCCTGAGTGACTCTCCAGCAGGTAAACGTTAAGGGCTTTAATCAAGGGCCCAGCAGTCGTATCTTAGATGAGATGCTGGGATTTGATTTCACAATCCGCTAAGCGACCACCCTCGTGCACTACCTGTACAGAACACACTCGACCGTGTGCAGTTGGATTCTCTGCTCTGTGTGTGAGTCCTGCAGAGGAAAAAATAATTTGTGAATTACAAAATGTAAAAACAATTGAAATAAATATAAGAAATTTGAATTTTAAATACTTGAATAAATAGCTATTAAAAATATTATTTTGTACAATTCAAATAAAAAAACAAAACAATTATTTTTATTTAATAATAAAATAGACAAATAAAATCATAATTTTACCAAATGATTGGTTAACAATTATTTTCTTTTTCTTTCAAACGTTATTTGTTTATTTACTTTCAAAGTTTAATAATTAAGTACACTTTATCTATTTAATTATTTAATAATAAAAAATAAAAAAAATAAAATTAGGCAGAAAATGTAATGAGACCCTGATGAACCTATAAATGTTCATAAAAAATCTAACAGAGATTTGTTTACCTTCCATAGTAATTTAATGTAAAAAAATGTAATGTCCCTCATTACCTAATCACGCCACACATCATTAAACACATCACAACATGGTGTTCTTCTCACACTGATTTAATAACACGCTTTATTTCAGTTGAAATGGTGTTCTAAGGAACTCTTCAGAACTCTTCAGTATCGTCCTGCAGCGTCACTCATCTGTTCCACATTACACTTTACATTCACACCCAGTATTTTACTCTCATTCAACACTGCGCTTCGGCTGCACCACCGAAACCTCCGAGATCTCCTCTAATCTCTTCTCATGTACCTGTGATCCGCCGCCATCGCAGAACCCTGAGCAGAAGGTGGAGACCACACAAACTTCTCACAGAGAGCAGAATTCATGTTCACTTCACTTACAGCCATAAATTCACCATCTGACCTGAAATATCAGGAATATTATTAATAAATAATCACCTGCATTCTTTCATTTCAGAATTTACTCCTAATACCTGTTCACACTCGTTTATTTAATCCAAATTCATTTGATTATTAGTCGATTATTTTTAGAAATAGATTCTTTTATCAAATAAATAAAATAATGAATTACATTTTTGGTTAAATAAAGAGATAATGAGGGAATATATACAAACATTATTTAATCTTATATATTTTGTTAATATTACAAATGAATATATTTTTGTTATTAAAAAAAACAAGGAAATGTAAAAAACATTACATCCATAAATTATATTTATTCTAGAAATGTCTTTATAATAATATTTAATAATCCTCAATAAATCACACTTGTTTTTCTAGTGTATAATTGTGTAAGAGCGTCCTCTACAGACTGACTATAATATTACAGAATACATTCTGCTATTATATTAATATTATTATTATCATTATTATCATTATTTAGGGGTATGAAGCGATTAAAGTTTCTTATTTAATCAATTACAAGATGTGCTGAATAATGAATCTAATTAATCCGCACATTTAATACATAATACATTAATACGTAAATATTGGCATGTAAATATAGAAGTTATACTCAAAAATGATTTAGAAATAATTGTGCTAGATGAACACTGAAAAAGCAGCTTTTATCAATATTATTGAAAAAAAAAAGCGTATCACTGGGGTTACAGGTCACTGAGGTTACAGGTCACTGGGGTTACAGGTCACTGAGGTTACAGGTCACTGAGGTTATAGTGGCCATGAGAATTACTGTATTATTGAACACAAGCCGATCACTACAATGAGACGTTTAATTACTATTGATCATAATTCTGTCATTTTGAACAGAAGCACAGTGAAATTGACCTAATTTTTTATTTCTCATTCAAACATTTGACAGACTAATATAAAGTAGCATACGTCTAGACGGTAATTTGTAGGTGGTTTGTGAGACTTTGACTGACTGAGTTTGTGGGGTCTCGGTCATTGTGCTTTTGCGGAGCTTGTTGACTGTAGCAGCTCGCAGCTAAAACATGTTTTCAGTGCAGGTGGTATTTCAGCTGCTCTGAATGCAGTGGGGTTCAAACCCCTCATTACAGACAATGCAAACACCATTAGCTTTATCCTTTGGGTTATTTTATGAGTCGACCGATAATGGATTTTGACAATACCGATAGCTAAGTTGGATCGTACTTATTTATCACCAATAACAGATTTATCACCCACTAGTTTTTAAAATAGTTACTGGATAAAAAAAAAAAAAAACAACAACACTCCACTAAAAAGTTCTGAATATATAAATTATATCAATAATTATAATGATATAATTAATAAATATAACGCTCTCCAGCACCACACAGTTTCGTTCATCAAAACAAACAACACGTGGTGTCAGTGAATTGCCTCTAGAGGCCGCTCTCTTACTGTTTCGTGGACCTTCTTAGCCGCTTCAGCAACAGCATCAACCTGGAAAAACTATCGGTATGGATTTTTGCTGATAGTTCCGGCTATTGACTATCGCTAGAGGAATCGATCGACTGCTAGTTTTGAATGTAACTTTTCCCTTTGGAAAGCCTTGCCAGTTTGAGACGTCACTACAGTTTGTTGCAATGCTGAGGCGTGTACAGGTGTCTGGGAGGGTGAGATGCGATAAATGTGTTGTAAATTTTAACACATTATTTCCCCTATAATTAATTAATTGAATTAATGTGTTAAAATCACAACCCTGTTGTTATTATTATTTTTTTTTGTGTGTGTTACAGCGGGAACCTTGGCCAATAAGCAGAACTGTTTCGATGACTTTCAGTGCGCAGCCGAGTTTCTGATCCAGCAGGGCTTCACTACACCGAGCCGCATCGTCATCAACGGAGCCTCGAACGGAGGACTGCTCGTGGGTCTGTACTACAAAACACACACTATTAAATTTATTTTTCTGACAGAAATGAGCTTCTGAACCTTTAGTAGCTGCCCTTCAGACGTCTGAACGAAGTCCTCGGTTTTATTTGTCTCAATGTTCCTCAGCTGCTTGTGTGAACCAGCGGCCGGATCTGTTCGGCTGTGCCGTGGCCGAGGTCGGAGTCATGGACATGCTTAAGTTTCACAAGTTCACCATCGGCCATGCCTGGACCACTGACTACGGCTGTGCAGACGACCCCGAGCAGTTCAAATGGCTCATCAAGTATGAAATGAGACGCGTATAATCTAATATTTACATTTATTATTAATATTAAGCACACAGAGAGAGCAGTGTTCATCATGATGATGATATGAGTGGTTAATAGTTACAGCACAGGGGTCGAGGAGCCGAATAACAATAAATAAGTTTAGGTTTGAGTGTAAAATCTTGTGAATTTTATTTATTTTTCAATCCAATGTTTAAATAAAATAATGAAATGATGGATTTTATTGATTAGTCTGCTGTAGTTATGGATGATGACCACTAGGTGGCACAAAGACTGCAGCTCCAAAGGAGCAATAAAAAATGCCGCGTTTATAAATTAGTGTTTATTTGTCTTTTAAAACTTTGATATTAAAATGTATATGATAATACATATATTACTCATGAACATACGTTTCAATTAAAAAAATAAATCAGGTAATAAAATTGTTTTGAGCTTTTTTTGTTTGGGCTGAAGGCAGGAAATTAAATTAATGTTTTTGTAATTAATTGATGATTTTTTCCAACAACTTCTTTAGTAAAATATACAGAATTTCAAATTTGTAAAAATTAAATTTAAATATTATCAAATATTATTGTCTACATGTTATTATAATGACAAAATACAACATACAGATAAATATAGATAGACAAAAAAAGGATGGATGGATGGATGAATGGATAGATGGATAGATAGATGCTGTTTGTCATTACTGATGTTTCTTATTAATAATTGTGTGTGTGTGTGTGTGTGTGTGTAGGTACTCCCCCCTCCATAACCTCCCAGCCCCGGGTTCTGAGGGTCCCCCCTTCCCCGCCATTCTGCTGCTGACGGCGGATCACGATGACCGTGTGGTTCCTCTGCACACACTGAAGTACGCTGCGACGCTGCAGCACGCCGTGGGCCAACGAGCCAATCAGAAACAACCGCTCCTGCTCCGAGTCGACACGCGCACCGGACATGGAGCCGGAAAACCCACGGCCAAGGCTATCCTGGAGGACACACACATCTTCTCCTTTATAGCTCAGACACTTGGCCTCCACTGGAGAGAGTGAGAGAGAGAGAGAAAGAGAGAGAGAGAGAGAGGGAGAGAGAGAGAGAGAGAAGATGGAGAGGGGATGAGGGAAATATCACAATACTGTAGACTGAATTATAGATTTGAATGAACAGAAACAGGACACCAGACTGGATTTCTTACCTGTATGGGTTGCCAGGTTTATCTCAATTACTCTCATTAGGGATATTAGTAAATCAGAGCAGGGGATTCAGCAGTAAAAGGACAGGTTGATTATTTTTTGTACACAAATGATAATTTAAACAGCTTTTAAATAAATACATTTCTCTCACCTGTCTTTACTTCATTACATTCATAAATGTGATTTATTTTCCATCTCTGCTTGAATCCCAAATGCAGTTGCATCGTGTATTTCGTGTCCTACGTCAGTACTGTACTGTGTAGTCAGCACAGGAAGTAAACAAAATTTGTGATTGTAACTCGAACATCCACATATACATAAGTGTATTTTTTAACAATAAATTCAGGAATCAAGAATGAAATAAAAGTTTTTTTGTTTTTCAGTATGTGTATGTGTTTATTCATTCCCAATCATCTCTAGTGATTTTCTCTTGCAATTTTATTCTGTTATGTTATATTTTTACATCACGATTTCATTACCCCACAGTAAGATAAAAGAAAAGTAATTAAAAAGGGTCAAATATGTCTCCGATTCGGAGCGGCCACAGTGGTCAGAGGAAGGTGTAATACACGTTATAGCCACTGGAGGGCAGCATACCAGCGCATAATTTACCTGAGAACAGCAAAGTGCTGCATTGTACATACATCTGTACTAAACTGTAAAAATAAATAAATAAAATCGTGATGTTGAGTGTTTGTAAGAATAAAAAAATAAACCATTTTTATAAACTAGATCTCGAGACGTGAGAAATAATGCGTCACTTTCATCCTTGATATTCTGATCGTGGTTTGTGTTCACTTTATAAAATACGCTTTATTTTATTTATTTATTATAACATTTTACCGCTTTACACTTTGGCTAACATTTCCACGAACAGCTCCACATTTTACACCCGAGTTCTCTGCTCCATTTTCGCTCAGGAGGAAACCCTTCTCATTCATGTTATTCGCACAAATGTCCACCAGGTGGCAGCTCTGTAACACAACTGCAGGAGTTTTCTGTACACAGCGCTTTAACACTTCATCTAAATCACTCCTCTTTTATATTACAGAGTTACTGCTGCTGCTGTTTTGACCCTCAGCGCTGCTTTTCTCTCTCCAGATGTTTCAAAACACACTTTATAACAGCAGGAGAGTGTCGTGATCTCCTGCTGAGCTCCAGGCCTTTCTCTAATATTACCAAATATTCTCTCTCCTTACACCTCCTAATGAAGCACTGTGTGTGTGTGTGTGTGTGTGTGTGTGTGTGTGTGTGTGTAATAATAATGAGAGAGAAGAAAGAGAAGATAAATCTTATTCATTCAAAACCTTCAACTTTAATATCACTTTAATAATAAAAATAAATTCCTGAGATATTACAAAAGAGTGAGAGAGAGAGAACGAGAGAGAGAGAGAGAGAGAGAGAGAAATTAATAAAAGAGAGAGAGGTAGGAAGTAAGAGAAGGAGGGGTGGAAATAGAGATTGATATGGAGAGAGAGCAGGAGAGAGAGAAAGGATGGAAGAAAGGTAAAGAGGGGATAGAAAGATGGAGAGAAAAAGAGAGAGAGAATAATCACATAGACAGGATTATCAGGTGATTAAAGTAAACCATAAATTGATGGGAGACAGTAAAAGTTTCTGTGAACAGTGTGTGTGTGTGTGTTTGTCTCTGTGTGTGTGTGTGTGTGTGTGTGTGTCTCTGTGTGTGTATCTGTGTCTCTCTCTGTCTGTGTGTGTGTCTCTGTGTGTATGTGCCCGTGTGTGTGCGCATGCGTCTCTATGTGTGTGTCTCTGTGTGTGTGTCTGTGTCTCTCTCTGTCTGTGTGTGTGTGTGTGTATGCGTGTCTCACTGTCTGTGTGTCTCTGTGTGTGTGTGCCTGTGTGTGTGCGCGTGTGTGTCTCTGTGTGTGTGTGTGTGTGTGTGTGTGTGTGTGTGTGTGATGTGGTGTGGTGTGGTGTACTGCAGTAATGAAGTCTCCTCAGGTGATCACACTTCAGGGGTGATTTCGGTTCTTCAGCAAATTAAAATAAAACAGATTCACTGGAACATTCAGGTCTTCAGTGATATAAGTGATATTGACAGTTATGTAGATGTCTTGAACTTTCTGTTTTAAGCTCCACCCCTTTCCCAAACCTCATGTCCAATAAAATCTCTGAGGGTTTGTTTCACTTTACATTAACAGTACACACATATACATATACTCTGCTTATGAGAGATAAATATATAATTATATATATTCTATTATTACATTTTAAACAAAAGAAAAAAAAGAAAGATGATTTTTTTTTTTTATAAATGTGTCAAGTTGAATCAATACCGTTAGCACTAATGATGATGAAAAAGATTAATATCATTATACATTTTTTAATTAAAACATATTGTTTGCTTTTTCTCACAACCTTCAGCGGAGACGTGGTCGACAGCGTGGTCCAGCCTGTCGCCATGGAAACTGCACCAGGTGGGTGTATATGTGGGGTTTTTATTATAAATAGCTGGAACTTGGTGAGAAAAAAAACTGCTGTTGTTCTGACTTACAGAAATTTACACACTTTTTTCTTTTCTATTTTTACATTAAGCTCTGCATGTGACATCTTTTGTAAAATAAAATGAATGATGAAAGAATATTATAATGAGATAATTTACAGCTAATAAATTCTTATATTCATTTCAGATTCAAAGTTTTAAAAACTCATATGTAGCTCCAGCGACTCGAACTCAGTTTCTGTGTTCTCCCTAATGTAATGATGTACCATGTGTATTAAAAGTATCAGGCCACGCCCCTTTTCCAAAACCCCTATATTAGTGATAACGTTACGTTATGGAGCAAAGTTTCACCCCAAACACTCCACCAGCAGGTACCATAAAACTCCTCCCACAACCATCACCAACACCTCACCACTTTTACAGGGAGCAGTGCATGATGGGACCAGCAGCAGGTTTCAGATAGAGCTCTATTTTAGTGATGGGAAGATCAGATCATTTCAGTGATTTGGTTCTTTGAATCATTTTTTTATCAATATGAACTTTTTTTTTTGTCATTTAGTTCATTTTGTTTCTTTAATCCTTCAATCGCCTTCACAGTGTCAATGGGAGTCACAGGACAAAAGAACGACTGACTCGGACCAGAGGACTCATGAGGGGACTCGCGATTCGGACTAGAAGAGATGAGATAAACTACTCGATTCCGTTTCCTGTACATAACCTACGCTGATTTGCTCGTATGCATCCAGTAGAAAATAATGAATCCCAGTAAACCGGGACTCACAGTAAAGACTCGTACAAAATAAACGAAACATTCATAAATGATCCATTTCAAACAAGACGGAAAAAAGTGTGTGCACACGCTGTATCATTTTTTAATAACACATTTCAGTAGTCCAACATCCACCATCCGTTTATCGAACAGGTAAAAATCATCAAGAAGAGAAAGAGAAAAGAAAAAGAACTTGATCACTGATTATTATTTCAAAAGAACTGAGGCTGTGAGCTACGTTACTAATCCCAACAAACCAACACAGGGAGAAGATTATCGTCAGATTCAACACGTCTCTCTCCAAAACAAATTATAAAAATAGATTGCATTTTCAGGTACATATTTACAGTATCAAACAGAGAGCATGATGGGAAATAACACACACACACACACACACACACACACACACACACACACACACACACACACACACACACACACACACACACACAGAGATGAACATTCACGAACATTTGCACATGCCTTTGTGTGTGTGTGTGTGTGTGTGTGTGTGTGTGTGTGTGTGGGGACAGTGAAAGCTCTCATCGTACGCATTATAAACCACACGTTCCAGCTTTTACTGAAGCAGAACGAACAAAAACACATACGTGGAGAAAAAAAACAAAACATTTCAGTTGAAATCTGTCGCTCACGCCATCGTTTCTCACACACGTGGCAACGTGGTAAACGTTTGAGAACGGGAGCATGTTACAATTATAATTAAGTGCTTTCTTATTCGTGAATATTAATTTTTAAGACAAAGACAGTGCCATTCTCGTGATTCCACTCTGTGACTATTATTCTAAAAAATTTAACAAAAAAAAATCCCTCCCGAAAATATTTAGAGAAAAACAAAATAAGCCAGATGTTCTACTGAGACACCATGTGCGTGAAAGTTCAAATTAAATTAAAGGACTTAAAAAAAAAAAAAGAGCTACGTAAACTAGCTAGGTTGTAAGCTGGCTAATTTATCAGCAAATATTGGTGTAAATGTAAACATTAAATTAAAGGTGAAAATTTAAATGAAAGAAAAAAGTCTTCAGGAGCAGGATTACATAAACATGTGTTTGTCAAGATCTTGATTATGTAAATAAAACCCCGTAAACATGAAACAAATCGTTATTACACTTTTCTGATGCACCTGATGTCATACTGCAGAACCAAATCATCAAAAACACAGGTTATTCCTCAACATGGCAACCCAGCATCTGCATGCCCTTCTCCTGTGAAACTGAAAATGCTGCAGCAACATAAATAAATAAATATAAAATAAATAAGTCATAAATAATACGAAGTGTGTGGAGAGGAAGCCGTATATATGGGAGGACGCGGGAAGAAAAGTTCACACAAAAGAAGATTTTCAGTCAAATTTTTTTTTTCTTTTTTCTTCCTGAAAGTTAGGAAGTTCTCCGCTGTAGAGGACGAAAAAGTGGCTAGTTAGCGTTAGTGCGTGACGTCGCTCTCACGTCAGTCGAGAGTCAGAAAGCCTTGGATGTAATCAGGTCAGTGGAAGTGTGTGTGTGTGTGTGTGTGTGTGTGTGTATGTGAGAGAAGTCTGGGACCAAATGACGGAACAAGAGCGGAACAAACCATTCCGTTGGTCATTTGACCGTCCGATGTTCCATGATTAGTGGACATCCCGCTCTGTGTTTGTGTGTGTGTGTGTGTGTGTGTGTGTGTGTGTGTGTGTGTGTTAAACCTGTACTCCACGGCCGTGCATCTGGATGACTTGTGCTCTTAGAGTCTGAATAGCTGACAGCAGCTGCTTCTGATGCTCTAGAGAGGTGATACCTAGACTAAGTACATCCCTGTAGTCACACACACAACACACAAACACACACACACAACACACAAACACATAGTTAGTCTGTGTCCTCACGATATAGCAGTTATAAACACTTGTCTTAACCACCGAGCGTCCACTTCCCCTATAACGCTTACTGGCACTGAAGACTCCTTCCAAACATGTGAAGCAAACATGTCTTTACAAAAACACTTCACCAGGTCATAAACCTCTCACACACATGCACACACACACACACACACACACTACTTACTGGACGTTCATGCGGGCGACAGACTCCAGGTAGCAGTACCCTGCTGCAGTGAAGTTGTCTTTGTAGCGACTCAAATCCACAGCATCCAACCACTCGCCTACAGAACTGACCGAGGGGAAGGAAGAAAGCGTCCTTTCAGCCAGGGTCCTCTCGGCTAGGGTCCTCTCTGCCAGGGTTCTCTCATTCAGCGTCCTCTCGGCCAGGGTTCTCTCATTCAGCGTCCTCTCTGCCAGGGTTCTCTCATTCAGCGTCCTCTCTGCCAGGGTTCTCTCATTCAGCGTCCTCTCTGCCAGGGTTCTCTCATTCAGCGTCCTTTCCCCAAGGGTCCTGTCCGCCAAAGAGATGGAGGATGAAGCAAGTGTCCTACAAAGAGAAAACAAGTTGTTTAAACCAAAGCGTTTAAAAGTTCTGTACTTTATAAGTGTTTGTATAAATATTGTATATAACAGATTCCACACAGAGAACTACAGTGCCCTTAAATACACCTTAAACCATCTCAATACACCTGGAAAACCGTATTAAGTACAACTCCTCAGTGCACCACCAGCCGGCTCACTACCACACAACCTCCATGTGACCTCTGTCACCCAGTGAACAGTGTTTATGAGGTTGGGACACACACACACGCACTTGGTACCTGTGTGTGAGTGTGGAAGAGCCGATGTTGTCTGGGCTGCGCATGGTTTTGCTAAGAGCGCTGTGAATCTGAGTGAAGCTCGGCCTCTCCGTCCTCTCCTTCTGCCAGCAGTCCAGCATCAACTGGTGCAGAGACGGTGGGCATTTCAGAGGAGCTGGCAACCGGAAACCATCCTCAATCGCTTTGATCACCTATAATACACACACACACACACACACACACACACTTACTACTACCTACCAAAGAGGAGAATATTTTGGTATCCCGGAGGAAGAGACACAAAAAAAAAAAAAGAGAGAAAGACAGAAATACAGACAGACAGAAAAAAACAGACAGAGAGAGAAACAGACAGAGAGACGGACAAAGAAAGACAGACAGACAGACAAAGAAAGAAAGAAAGACAGATTGAGACAGACAGAGAGAGAGAGAGACAGACCAGCAGAGACAGACAGAAAATGTAAATTAACTAACATCTTGGCTGCCCATGTCCCAGTAAGGCCTCTCCCCGAATGACATCACCTCCCACATGACAATACCGAAGCTCCAGACGTCAGAGGCGGAGCTATATCTGTGGTACTGGATTGCCTCAGGGGCCGTCCACAACACCACACTCTTCCCTCCATGCTGATACACACACACACACACACACAAACAAACAAACAAAAACACAAGCACAATAAATTCTCATGTACACAACATTTGCTAAGATTTATGAAAAATTTTGTTTGTATCCAGCATGATTAAGAATATCTGGAACAGAGAGGTGTTCAGGGGAGGAGCCTAAATTTCTCCTGCTATGAGAATTTTTTCTAAGAAGATTATGTTGAATTTGCTCTCACCAGTGTGGTGTAAACGGCCTCCATCTTGTCCTCTGGTAGAGGTCTGAAGCCGGAGATTTTACACCCCAGGCTGCTGTTGATCAGCACTTTGTGGGCCGCGAGGCGTCGGTGGATGAAGCCCATCTCAGCCAGGTACTTCATACCTGAGGCCACAGCACTTAGCAAATCCACCAGCTGGAGCATGCTGAGCTGACCTTCATGTTTCTGTAGAAAATAAATAAATAATAAAAGACACACACGCGCACACATTTTCATATAACTATTTTAATCTAGTTAAGCATTATGTAGAAAAGGTTATCAGAAAAATAGGGGGTCTTCCTAAACACTGCAAAGAGCAAAAACACACACATGTGCGCACACACACACACACACACACACACACACACACACACACACACACACACACACACACACACACACAGACATACACACACATATACACACATACACACATATACACACACATACACACACATACACACACATACACACACATACACACACAGTGCAAGTACTAACCCGCAGAAAAGAATCCAGAGAACCATTGGCCATACACTCCATCACAATCATCATGGTGTTACCTGCAGGAACAGGAACATGGAGCATGAGAAACGTAGTCAGTCTATTGTGTGTGTGTGTGTGTGTGTGTGTGTGTGTGTGTGTGTGTGTGTGTGTGTGTGTGTGTGTTAATAAAGGCCTGGCTACACTGCGACCCCATGCGACTCAGTGACTCACACCTCCATCGTTCATCTCCAGCCTCGACCTGCTGCGAGCCACCGACAAGGCACAGATCTGTGTGTGTGTGTGTGTGTGTGTGTGTGTGTGTGTGTGTGTGTGTGTGTGTGTGAACTAAAAAAGAAAAGACTTGTGGATCAGAGAAGCGAGAGAAAGAAGGCAACGGGCCATTAAGCAGGTGGAGAGGGAGGAAGAGGCACACACATGCTGCGATGGAGAAAACTCCTCCATCACCCACTGCACTGACGAGCTGTCGGCTTCTGTACTACCGCCATGATGAATGAAAAATTCCCTCGATTCTGGCTGAGCAAGCAATTAGAACATTCATCCTTCATCAGAGAAACTACCAGCTAACAAAAATGACCCATTCCATCAGTGACCACAGCTCAGTGAATAGACCAGTGAGAAGATCTAACCTCTGTCAGGGGGACCACAGATTGAACTACACATGAGAAGATCTATTCACCAGTGGAACCTAAGCAAAGCAACCAAACAAAAAAGATGCAACATCTATAAAGACCGATTCTAAATGAAAAGTCCTTCAAGATCTAGATCTACTCTCTATTTGAGCAACTTCATCCTTGAGAAGATCCACTACTCCTCTGAATAATGACACCCCATCACATCCTCCATGCTTCACTACAGTAAGTAAAGTTCAGACTAATTATACAGCTTTCCTGATGGTCAATCAGCTCCAGGCTCATCCCTGTGGTTTGAAGACAACAGGTGGGGGAATGACAGATGGAGAGATTGCAGGTGGCGAGAAGACCGTGGTAGGTTTGAGGAGGAGATAAACGACAGGAGAATGATTACAGTGTAAAGTAGAGAAAGCAGCTGCGTGTAATAAGCCAATTACTCAACCCCAGTTCAAAAATATCTCCGACTAAACTTTTACACATTAAACTCCATCTTACTTCAATAAAGGAACGTTTAATAGCTAGAAATAATTGTACAAAAAAGATTGAAGAACCAGTAAAACAAATACATTCAGAAAAGATCTCGTCCATGAAGTGAGACTCAGCCTCATGATGTCTTTCCAACAGTTCCTTCTGATAAACCTGGGGTCTTTCCAACACAAAGAACTGCTTCAAAACCAACCAATAACCTTTGGGGAACATCAATTAAATGACCTTAATTAAGAAACCTTCAGCTATAACACACTAAAGTGTATGAAACCATTGATGGTCAGCTACTTGAGCACTTAAGCATAAAAAAACACCAAATGCATCTTGAATCTATTGTGAGTATCCATGATTTATCTACATTGGCCTTGTTTGACCCTTTAAAAGGTACCATATGGTACTCAAGGGGGTTATTCAGGATCCTCAATGATCCTTATCCATCTGAAGAACCCTCAGGGAAGCCAGGTTTCTTTCCTTAAGCTTGTTTAACTTCCATTCATTTCCATAATCATTAAGAAGAATCTCATGCAGGCAAAACCCCCCAGATTATCATCACAGCCTGTATGAGTTTCTCATTTATTTCATCTGATTAGGTTTTTACTCTCTAAGAGCATTACCTGCGTGTGTTTGGGATTAATATTGCACTAATCCCCCGGTCCACAATGTGCCGCTCATCTTCTGCTTCTTAACGCAATTTCTGAAGATTTTTGAGAGAAAACCGTAGAGAAAAGTCTGACAGTCTCACTCTTATTTTTCTTTTGACTATATGCATCTTCAAGGGAAATACAGCCGTCCACTTTACTTCCTTTTCTCCAACATGACAAGCTGGCTTTGTGGAGCTCATCATCATCATCATCATCATCATTATCTAAATTTCCCCTCCCTTGCTGGCCCAGGAGAACATCTGGTTATTGATTAGAGGTCGATCGATAATGGATTTTACAGATACTGAATGCTTCTTTGGATTGTACTACATGCTAATAACTGATTAATCAACCGATAGTTTATAAAATGGATACTGAATAAAAACCATACACTCCATGTGAAATACTGTAGTACTAAAATTTCAAACAAACATAAAAAAAAATATATGAAAAATATGAATTATATTAATTAATAATGATATAATGAATAAATAATAAATATAATATAGCGCTCTCCGTGCAGCGATCAGCCTCAAGCGTAAAACCGAACAGCACATAATGTGAGTGATTCGCCTTTAGAGGTCGCTCTAATAATGACAGCGGACTGGAGGCCAGAAAAATCGGTATGGATTTTTGCAGATAATTCCAGAAATCAACTATTGGTGCTGGTTTATTGGCAAAACAGATGAATCAGTCGACCTCTAATTACTGAATGACTTTGATCATAAAAATTCAGTTCGCTTCTTCCTCTTCACTTCCCTGCCTCTTTCTCTCTTTCTCTCTCTCTCTCTCTCTCTCTCTCTCTCTCTCTCTGTACCTCTGGTGATGACCCCCTCAAGGCGGATGATGTTGGCATGGTCGAACTGCCCCAGGATTCCCGCTTCACACAGGAACGAACGCCGCTGTTTCTCCGAGCAGCCGCTCCGCAGAGTCTTGATGGCCACCGGCAGCTCGCGCTTACTGGGCAGCTTCAGATAGCTGCGACACACCTCCCCAAAATCTCCTGAAAGAAAAGGTGACACAGAACAAACTTATTAACAACACGTTTCGAATATTAAAAAAATTACGAGGATTTACAAAGTCGCAACTTTCAAACATAAACTGGAGCTCAACGCGCATGAAGAGCAAATATGTGTCCAATTAAAATGAATGAATGAATAAATAAATAAATCTACAAAAAAAAAGTCCATCATGTCTAAAATACAATGTTTAATCCGATCTATATATACTGTATGTAGGGGTGGGGCCAAATCTTTACTTAATTTCACATCACTCCTTGTGTCAATTAAATCCAAACTATCAACAAATAAAATTATGAAGAACACATAGCTAGAACAACCCTAATGCTAATGTTGAATGGATAGTAGTTGTTAATTAAATAGGAGCCCGGAAAAATTACTTTTTATGCTTAGGTCATTGGCAGGAGGTGAGAAGGTGTTGTCTAATTTGCATATTTATAAATTATTATAGACTTGTGCATGGGAATGAAGGTGGAGGTCTACAGGTTGTTCTCAGCTGATTTTGTTGGAATATTATTGGTACTTTATCAGGGCTGTATTATTTGACATATGCTTGTGAGGACTGTGTGTGAGTGTGTGTGTGTGTGAGTGTGTGAGTGTGTGTGTGTGTGTGTGTGTGTGTGTGTGTGTGTGTGTGTGTGTGTGTGTGTGTGTGTGTGTGATGCTGCTTGTAAGAAAGTAAAAACAAGGACGGGGATGAACAGGAGTCAAAGCTGAGATATTATACCCGTGTGAACAATCCTGTCGATTTTGACGCTTGAGTTGTCCAGCTCTTTGGCGAAGGTGTGAACAGCCTGCAGTAGGTCTTCACACGTCTCCGGGTCGATGTACGTCCTCCGGGTTGGGATCTTAACTGGACAGGACACGAGAGAGGAACGACACTGATCAACTCCGAAAGACTACAAATCTGTTGTGAAAGAGTTTCTACTGTAGGTCATATAGAATACTGCCTTCTGTCCATCCTCATGTGAGTGGTGATGTCATCTGTGTGTGTGTGTGTGTGTGTGTGTGTGTGTGTGTGTGTGTGTGTGTAGCAAAATAGCAACATTTTGTGTATGCCTATTATTTATGAATTTCCTTCTCCATTAATGTCCCTTTTTACCACCTTTGGGTGGAGTCAATGCAAAAAATATTTATGTATAAATGAATAATACAGAAGGGCGGGTACTAAATTTATGGGCGTGGCCAATACAGATGTAAACCCACACAATCTTTGATTTATACTCACACTGGAAGTAAAGCTCCTCATCTCCCTCCTGGTTGGCTTTACTGTAACCACACTGTCTGTTAGGGTGAAAAAAAACAAAACAAGAACATCATTTTATTGCTTTCTACCTTTTAGGAAATAAATACAAGGCTGAGTTCCAGAACCTCAGAGTGAAGTCGAGTTTGTACGAAGCTAATTGTAGAATCCAGGCTCACAGCTCGACCCACAGCATGGCTTCATTTTTACCCAAAAATTTAATTCTACACATTAATTAGTTTTGACATTGTTTTTTTTTCCTCTACGGAAAACAAACTGCGTTCAAACCAGGGTTTATTTTTCAGATTGTATTAATTTTGTTAATACAATAAATCTTGCAGCACCAGAAGCTGAAAAGCGCCTTCCCCTCCGCAGCAGGACTGTTTTAGCCTCCTGTAGCTTTCCTCCATCTCGAGAGCTCAGTAAAATGGACTCTGACAAAACCACTGTGGAGGATTTGATGGGCTTCTAACCCACATCTCCACTACAGCGGGAAATAAAAGCCAGCAAATCTCTCGGTACGGAGGGGAAATAAAAGAGAGCGCACGTTGGCCTTTGGATGAAGGAGGCATAAAAAAAAAAGATCGAATGCCTCAGAGATTGAAGAAACGTCTATAAATTGTAGACTTTTTTCTTTCTGGCCTGTGCTACACTGAAGGGGTGTAGTGACTGAGAAATATAAACTAAACTAAAAATAATGTAAAAAAGAAATGTAAACAGATCTAATCTGGATAAATTATATAATTAATTTAAAGTACAAGTATTAGAAACGTATAGACACCAGTCCAAAGGGGTCGTTCTACAGCACAGTGAAATTCTTTTTTTGTATATCACAGTAATGATAGAAAGCTGGGGTCCTGCAAACCTGAAGCACAGAGGGTTAAGGGCCTTGTTTAAGGGCCCAACAGCAGCAGCTTGGCGATAACGGGGCTTGAACATCCAGCCTTCTGAATAGTAACTCGGAGCCTCAACCACTGAACTACAACAACCTGAACTGCTTAAATAATCACACTTCCTTAAGAATGCTGTTTCTAGATTTCCCAGAATACAATGCAGCATACCCATGACACCAAAGAGTCAGCTCAGCCAGTCATCAATATAAGAGATGGCGAGCGTGATGCGATGTTTATTAATACGAACGTTTCCTTGAAAATCAGATCTGTGGGCTGATTGGATGCATTAGACGGTGAAAGAGCTGGACAACGAAAGCAATAAAGCTCCGCCGCATCACTCTAGGTAGAGATGAAGTGAGAGTAAAAAGGCATTTTGAGAAGTGAAGGAATCGAGTATCATTTTAGAGTAAATATTAATATCTACAGTGCTCAGGGTTGAAGTTTTGAGTGAGAATCTGATCAAGTCGTCAAACATTTCCAACTGCCAGATCCTGCAGATTTCCTCTTCAAGATCTCCTTAACTAACTGCAAAATTTCTCGGGTTTACTGCAGCTCTCTGTCAGCAGCTCCATCTCTTCCACAGATCATTAAGGATGCTGGTTCTCACCTGGTTAATGACCTCGCCGAACCTCCTCCTGCCCCCCTCAGCCCAACCATTCTCATCCACCCCTTTTACCGGCTTCCTGTGAGAGCACTTCACAGGAACTACAGTCTGAGGTAAGGTGAACATTTCATTTCACCCGAGAACACATTACCGGTTGGAGAAAAAAAAAAAATCTGCCTCAGGGACAAAAAACAACAAAACAAGAGAATGAGTTTTCAGACTTGGCCCGAAATGTAGAACAACTTCTGAACTCTGCTGCAGCACTGAACTGAACAAATCTGAACAAATAAACACACGTCTTTGTCTTTTCCATTCCCAATGAGATCCGTTCAGGTTAATATTTTGCAAAAAGCATGAGATTAGCTGCAACTGATAACCAGCAACAGGAACTGATGAGGTTTGGAGACTGTTAATGAGCTCTGAGGTTCTGAGTGTTGCTCATTATCCAGAGGTTGAATCCTGAAGATGCCACAGTCGTCCATAGCTGAGTTTAAGAGAACCAAACTACACATGTTGTCTGTGTGGGAGGAGTTCTTCTGTCTGATGTCAATCACTGCAGTTTGTGAGCTCATGTATGTAGAAGAGAGCAGATAGCTCTTTCCTCAGAGTGCATTACGCAGCGGCCCTAAAACTTTGGTTTGCGTCTTCACATGTATGAAACGAAGCACATGTTAGGTTCCACCTTCTCATTAGCTGCTGTAGGATGGAGAAGAAGTGCCTGAAACCAGACTGCATCATATTAAGGACAAATTGTGAAAAATTAAGCTGTAGATCTACAGATACTTTTTTGGGTTTCTTATCGGGCTTCATAAAAATTCAGGACTTACTGAATACTGAAATTTCTGAAAACTGGATTATTCGAAAATGCATTTTTTTGTGACTGCTGATGCACAAAAAAAGACAATTAAATCACAATTTTGCCACTTTTTTTTATATACGTTTGGCTCAGAACGCATTTTAAAATACACACTGAATTTTAAACAAATACCCCACGGTGTTGTGAGGAAAATGTTATCGTTAGTGTCCTAATCGTGAGTCCAAATGCCTTTAGACAAATAACATTTAAGCGATGACTTTGCGGCCATTTCTGTTTGGACATGCGACACAAATAAGATCAATATGGGTTATACATTTTTATTTTGCAACTTATAAAGTGTAAATATTTGCATGTAATTTACATATTAAAACTAGTATTGGAAATGGCAAATGTAAAGTATATCACTTCATTTCCATTTTCCTTTTACATCATATTTTACACATGGTAAAGCAAAAATAATGTAAATACAGAAATACATTTCCATTTTGAATATTACATCCTAAATTGAATTTTGCTACTTCTATGCTTCCATAAGATACATCGTACGATCAACACTGAGAGTCTGAAGATCAAGAGAACTTAGCGTCAGTCACGTCTCAGGCGAGTCCTCGAAAGATTCTTTTATTTAGTTAGTCTTTTTATTTAGTTTGCTTTGAGTTCAGAGTTTTATAAACTAGAACAATAGAAGTCAGGAGATATATAATTCCAGGTTGGAAAAAAACAGCATTTGAAATGCTCGAGCTGAAAATCTAATTAACTTACAAACCAAATCCTTTTCTCTTATCACAAGTGACAGAACAGAGCGTTTCAAATTCAGACAGGATCACACTCGGGCTTAAGAGATCCAGAAGAGATTTTTTCTTCTTGCCATCGAAGTTTAACACACACACACACACACACACACACACACACACACACACACACACAC
>JBCEWE010000096.1:272500-277500 GCA_039877035.1 Silurus lanzhouensis
ACGAGTGAGTCTCATTAAAAAAAAGCAGCTGTTGAAGCAGTGTGTATTTACAAATACATGTGAAATACACAACACACACTCCTCCTGTCTCTGTTCCTTATCTATAGCCACGACTCGAGCATCTGCAGGTCGAGTTCTGTCTCAGGAAGCCGATAATGACATCACAGTAACTCGGCTGTAATTGCAGTAATCTGTCTTTACTTGTACTTTGTAATTAAGCCGTAAGAATTTGACGTGACGCCATTGTCTAAATCTCTCCATGAATAATTCATCACTCTCTTTGTTCTGAAACTTCGAAACATCAAATAGACAAGTGAGAGAGAAAAAAAATCTCAGAAAAAAAGGAGACGACACGAGAGGAGATGAGACGAGACGAGAGCGTCTCTGCCTTTGCTTTGATCATCCTCCAGATATACAGCTTTATTAGGGCAAGTCGAATAAGTTAGGTGTGTGTGTGTGTGTGTGTGTGTGTGTGTGTGTGTGTGTGTGTGTGTGTGTGTGAAGTTTCAACAAGCTGCTCTGAGTTAGTCAAGAGAGAGAGACAGAGAGAGAGAGAGAGAGAGAGAAAAAGCGCTGGTGATGTTTTAGTGCTGATGGAGATGTAAAACCTCAGCGGGAGATTTTGAGTGACAGCCATCAAGCGCAGTGCCTCGCTAATCATCTCTTAATCAGAGCAGCAGGAGAGGAGGGGCTTCTACACCCACACAAACACACACACACACACACACACACACACACTTTGATCAATCAGCAGTGCAGTAGATAAAAACAAGTCACATTTCAGAGAGGAAGAAGATGAAGATGATGCTGAAATCCCATCCGGGGACTAATGTAAATCAACTAGACTCTAGTACTAAAACCCAGACTAGGGACAGTCTAGATAGAGCTACAGACTCACTGAGGACAGAATAGACTTGGAGATCAGTGGGATTAGATTGGGGGTTATAACAGACCTGAGGAATAGTGGAACAGCTGCATTAGAAACAGGGAAGTAGCGGTCAGGAATTAACTGGTCTTAAATGAGAAAAAGAACTGGACTAGACTAGGAGAGTAATAGATTAGATTAGATTAGATGTTGGACAAGACTAGGAGACATGACTAAGAGACAGCTAACTAGTAACCATAGCTAACGATGGTGGTGGTGGTGATCATGAGTATGAAATAACAAGGAAAACTCCAATCTGAACGAAGACTCTGGTCCTGAATCCCGCTGACTAATAAGTGAATAAGTTCCTAAGTTAATAATATAAAGTTATTTGCATGGCAGGACAGAGGGCGTGTCCCGATTTCCATATTCATGCTCTCTTTACCTCGTCGTCTTTCTGTGTTGATTCTCGTTTGCTCAGTGTTGAATAATGCATGCAGCGCTGTGGGCTGCGACTCAGCCGTCTGCTATAACTCAATCTGACAAAAAGCTCCTCCAGACAAATGCAAACACAGGTAACACACACACACACACACACACACACACACATTCTGATGGTCTGACCCTGACTGAACGAGGGGCCACAGGAGGTGGGATGGAATTGAACTGTTGGTGAGTGGAGCTCCATTTTCCTCACACTGCAGGCGGAATGTTAAAGTGCTCAGGACCAGACTGCAGTATTATTCTGACCCTGAGAGAGTCTCTCTCTCTCTCTCTCTCTCTCTCTCTCTCTCTCTCTCTCTCTCTCTCTCTCTCACACACCACACACACACACACACACACACACACACACACACACACACACACACACACACACACACACACACACACACACACACACACACACACACACACACTGAATGCATATTTAACCACAGGTTCCCAAAGCTATCGATATAATGAATCTTCAAAGCGTCGGCTCTGGACTGGAGGTCTGATCTGGATTGTGGTTGCAGGAGGTACAGTGGAGGTTCAGTTTTGGAGACTGTGAACCTGTAGACGTGTCTGCTGTAAGGAGGACAAATACACTGGAATACATACATACACATCTCTGCACTGAATAGAAATAGACTAGAACACAGGATTAGACTTGGAACTGGACTATACTAGGGGTGAGACTAGAGTAGGGAACAGACTAGACTACAAAACTAGATTACAGGAAGTGACTAGATTAGTGGACTACATTAGGAGACAGAACTACATTAGGGGACAGGACTAGATTTGGGGTTAGTGAATAGATTAAAGCAGACAAGAAGTGACAAAATTATCATTGTAGATTAGTGGACAGGACAGGATTAGGGGAATTAGCTAAATTAGCAGACTAAATTAAGGGACAAGATTAGATTGGGGCAGTAACTAGATTGGTGCATCAGATTCATTGACAAGATTAGATTAGCAGACTAGATAAAGGGACAGGACTAGATTAGGAGACAAGATTAAATTGAGGACAAGACAAGATTATGGGAAGTAACTAGATCCACGGACTAGACTGGGGGACAGGACTAGATTATTAGACTAAATTAGGAGTTGTGATTGGAAATAGAAAGAGAATAGATGAGTTAACTAGGTTAGAAAGATGATAATAGACCATTTTAGGAGTCAGATTAGAGCAGGGAATGGGATTAGACTAAATAATAAACTAAACGGTGGAACAGAACTAGATAAGAGAACAAAGCAGACTGTGGATGAACTAGACCAATGTATGGATTAGACTTGGGTATGGAATAGACTAGAAGACAGATTAGGAGTTGTGACTAGACTGTAGGAGGAACTATATTAAGAGACAGAGATTAGAAAAGTACACTAGACTAGAGGAGGGGATTAGACAGAACTAGACTAATGAACAGACTAGAAGACAGACAGGATGAATTATTTTCTCTTTTACCTTTGTGTCATAGTGTGTGTGTGTGTGTGTGTGTGTGTGTGTGTGTGTGTGTGTGTGTGTGTGTGTGTGTTTGTATGTGCATATGAATGAGAAAATAAAAGGCTGCAGTCTGGCACTGGGTCTGTATCTGGCAGGCACACTCGGCCTGCTTTAATCTGCGTGTATCAGGCAGCCTGATGGGGGTGCGCTATCTGGCAGGAAGTTCCATCTACACGCTGCTTAATCTGCGCTATCAGGCTTTCAATAACACACACACACACACACACACACACACACACACACACACACACACACACACACACACACACACACACACACACACACACACACACACACACACACACACACACACACACACACACACACACACACCCTGGCAAACAGGCCTCACACTCAGGAGAATAAAATAAATAAAGAAAAAGAAATAAACATACAAATGGGGCACATTACCCAGAATGCTCGGCAGCTGGCTGAGCTGATACACAAGCCATTATCATTTATATCATCACTTTTATGATCAGATGAAGGAACAGAGAAGAGGAGAGCAGCGATACACAACACGGGACACCAATCCATTTCCATTTCAGTGTGTGGGATTATATTATACACACACTGATGCGCACACGCGCGCACACACACACACACACACACACACACAAAACGTACTGATAGATAAACACACAAAAACACCCTAATGCACAAATATGCAGAGACTGACACACACACACACACACAGATGCACAAACACATTGATGCACAAATACACACTAATACACAAACACATACTAACACACACAAACACACATGCACACACAAACACACATGCACACACAAACACACACACACTGATGCACAAACAAACACACTGATGCACAAACACACACACTGATGCACAAACACACACACACTGATGCACAAACACACACACTGATGCACAAACACATTGATGGTGGTGGGTCTCATCAGCAAGATCGACGAGTCAGCATACAGAGAGGAGGTACAACAGTTAACAGCCTGGTGTAGAGCAACAACCCGTCTCTGAACGGTGACAAAACCCAAAGAGATGGTTGTGGACTTCAGGAGAGCACAGAGTGGCCATTCTCCACTGATCATCGATGGATCCTCCGTGGAGATCGTCAAGAGCACCAAATTCCTTGGTGTTTATCTGGCAGAGAACTTTACCTGGTCAGTCAACACCAGTTCCATCACCAAGAGCCCAGCAGCTTTCTTCCTTTTCTTTCTACTTCCTAAGAAGGCTAAAGAAAGCTCATCTCCCTCTCCCATCCTGACCACATTCTTCAAAGGGACCATTGAGAGCTTCCTGAGCAGCTGCATCACTGCCTGGTTTGGAAACTGGTCTCGGATCACATTATGGACATTTAAACCACATGATGCATCTGCAAAGCCAACAGCATTGTGGACGACCTCACACACCCCTCACACACACCCCTCACACGCCCTTCACACACACCCCTCACATACACCCTTCAAACACACCCCTCACACACACCCTTCAAACACACCCCTCACACACACCCCTCACATGCTCTTTACACACACCCCTCACACGCCCTTCAAACACACCCCTCACACACCCTTCAAACACACCCCTCACACGCCCTTCAAACACACCCCTCACACACACCCTTCAAACACACCCCTCACACACACACCCTTCAAACACACCCTTCACACACACCCCTTACACACCCCTCACACACACCCCTCACATGCTCTTCACACACACCCTTCAAACACACCCAACACACGCCCTTCAAACACACCCCTCACACACACCCCTCACATGCTCTTCAAGCGTACCCCTCACATGCCCCCTCACACACACCCTTCACACACCCCTTACACGTTCTTCACACACGCTCTTCACACGTACCCCTTACACGCCTCCACACCCGTGACACGCTATTATGTGTTTTGTGTATCTGTCCTACACCGTCCTATTGTGTCTCTTTGCACTGTCTTTTGTCTGCACTGCACAACTAACTTTAGTCCTCTGTGTTGTGTGATGGAGCACACACACACACACACACACACACACACACACACACACACACACACACACACACACACACACACACACACACACACACACACACACACACAGGAAGAACAGCAGAGTATGAGAGGGTGAAGTCATGGCTTTTTGGGATTTTAATTATTGGCACCCTT
>JBCEWE010000096.1:280000-300000 GCA_039877035.1 Silurus lanzhouensis
CTCTTTATTCTTAGACTGTAAAAGATTTCAAATAAAATGTTCTGCTTTAAAATCTCCAAATCATTACTTCTATAAATTCAGAACGAAATCAGAAACTAAATGATTGCAAAGAAAATAAACAATAAAATATTGTTTACGACTTCAATATAAATCTGCACATTTCTGATTACGGCAATTCTGCGGTGGGTTGGCTGATTTTTGTGTAATTAAAGAGCGATAAACAAAATAGCTTCCACATTGCACCAGGCAAATCTCACAATGAGCAGGAAAGGATTTATTCAAGAACCTCAACCGCAAAATAACTTCATTTTCCACTCGGAGTTTTTGCCTTTCAGCTCTATTAGTGTGACCTTGTATGAAATGCAAAGAGCCACAATAGTTACCAAAAAAGTTACGAAAACTTTTTTAAATCGGCCTCTAAATTACACAAATCTACACACACACACACAAAATGATTCAAGGCGAAATCACTGATTTTATAGTGAGACATTTTTCATCTGCTTGACAGAGCAATGATATTTATCTAAACGTTCTCTGGTTTCCTTCTGGACAATCCTGAAGTACAACAGCTTGTAGATTCCCAAGAAAAGGCAGAAAGAAAGCGGGATAAAGAGAGAGAGAGAGAGAGAGAGAGAGAGAGAGAGAAAGAGAGAGAGAGAGAGAGAGAGGAAGAAGAGAGAGAGAGAGAGAGATCACAGGTCATTAAAATTCCTCTCCCTCGTCTGAGCTTTACAATTTTCCAGCAGTAAAGTAGATCAGTGATTACGGCACGCAGCATTACTCCCACATTACAAGGACTATATTCCCTCTGAGTACTCTTACATCATCACCACTTTTAGCTCAATTCTAATCTAATAGAGCACCAGGAGTGTGTGACCGTGTGTGTGTGTGTGTGTGTGTGACCCTGTGTGTGCATGAGTGTGATCTCACAGATCAATCTCTCGACACCTCACCATATATAATACGAGAAAGTGAAGAAAGATGTGTTGAAAAGAAAAGGATGCGTCTCTCACTTCATGAAGCACTTCAGCTGAACCATGAGCTCAATTCAATGAAACATTGAGGAAAAAGAATAGAAGGAGGAGGAAAAACAGAAGGAGGAGTAGGAAGAGGAAAAAGAAGAGAAGATGGAGGAGGAATAAAATGATGAATAGAAGAGGAAAAACAGAAGGAGGAGGAGGAAGAAGTGGAAAACAAACAAAAAAAGAAGTGAAAAAAGAACATTTTTGCTAAAGGAAATGAAAATTATGTCAAAGAATTCTGACACCTAAATGCAAAAAAAAGCCTAAAACGTGTCAGATAAAGTTCTAAAATAAATCAGTACTGCACATGACTATAAATTTAAACTTCTTTAAATAAAACCAATGTTCTATCATTTATATTTACAGAAATTTACTAAAATAATTTGTGGCAAAAAAATTTATTTACTTAATAATTAACATTTATCACCAATCAATTAATCTTAAAAAATTTTTTATTTTAAGGAGACTTTGAAGAATGACTTTTTTGTGACGTTCCTTTCTAAATTTGTTACAAATATTTAAGAAACTGCTATAAAATTTATCACTCGGGATCAAATCCTTCTGCTGAAAAAATTTTTACTTTTATACATAAACAATTGATAATTATTTACATTTTGTAGATAATTAAATTATTTGTGTATTCGGATGAAACCGCATCCTAAAGTAAATAATTAATTTGTAATTCATCCTGTCTCCATTTCTGGCCTGATGTTGTACAGATGTTCACTAATGTATGTTAGAGACAGTAATCACTTTTTCCCCTCTGAGCGTTGGAGGTAATAATGTGTCATTTGAGCTCATTATCGTTTAGAAGAAGGAGCTGAATGGAGTTTTATAGTATATGAAGGTCTGCGATGGACGAAAGGGTTTTGTGGAATTACCTGAAGTCTTATTAGAGAGGAATGTTGGGGGTGTAAAACGCCTCGTTTATTTCAGCTCAGTCTGATCCACTTAAAACCTTTACTGGAAATTTGTTTTGAAAAAATTCCAACATTTTTCTGCTCCATGAAATTCATGAGATGAAGATGATGTTCAGGTTCTTCAGAGCAAAACAGTGTGAATTTTCTCTTTTCTCCATATCTGATCTCATATGTAGAGAGGTTCCCTCCTGGCTAGTTTTGTGTTGGAGATGTAGATACAGTTACCTGGCAGGCCAGTGGAGATGTTGACGTGGGTGTAGTAGCGTTTGTTGGGCAGAAGGTCAGAGACGCCGTTCCTGGTCTCCACGCTGAAGGTGTAGTTGGCGTTGGGCAGGAGGTTGAGTACGGTGACCGTGCACCCGTTTAAGCCGCTCTGCTGAGGCAAGAAGCCCACATTAGCACCACAAGGCTCGCAGTGTTCACGTGGGATGGAGACGCAGCGCTGACACGCCACGCTGTAGGTCACGTCACTGCGACCTCCTGCGTCCGCTGGAGCGGCCCATTCCAGAATCAGGGTCGACTGTTTCAGGGTGTAGAGCAAATCACGTGGAGGAGAAGGAGGGCCTGAAAATAAAGAAAATAAAGGCCAGTATTAAGGAAGGAAGGCGTGTGTGTGTGTGTGTGTGTGTGTGTTTCTGTTTTAATCTTGATCATGGCCAGTGGTGTTGAATGAAGGTGGTATCAAGGAGTTTTGAGATGAGCTCTGTTTATAAAAAAGTACTTTATTTATCTAAGTTCCACACCATCACCTTCAAAATAGTCCCCTTGCACAGCAACACAGCGCCCCCCAGAGTTCTTCTGGAGCGTGTCCTGGGAGTCTTCTTTTTAAAGCACCTTCAGGGATTCACACCGATCTCCACAACAGCGTCAAAACGCAGACTTTGAGCTGCATCTTTATCTTCCTCAGGAGGGCGGGTGCAGAAGTGAGATCATGTGGATTGCTCTCCGATGATCATCACGCACGAGTTGCCGAACGGTTTTGACATTTCCGGGGACTGAGCTCATTGAAAGCCTTCCTGATCTTGTCATCTTCCATTGATGTTCTTCCGCTCTTAAAGCACACGTGCCACTCGAAACTCCTCTAAGGCTCGTTGCAGCATCGTGACACGTCAAACTTTTTGTATGATTTCATTTCACCTGATTGTTCCAGATGTGTGTGGATCTTTTCCACACAGTTGTACAGTACGTCTCAAGATGCCAAGCAAGACCCAAACATGTTCCAGCATGACAAAGCCAGCTCCATGACAATCTGCTTTACATGGTGTGGAAATGTGTGGAAGATCTCCTGCTCTACAGCTCCAACACTATTGGGATAAATGTGAACGCTGACTGCACCCCAGGCCTCCTCACATCACCTCCATCAGTACCTGCCTTTACTAACACACATCCTTGTGGTGAATGAATCTCCTCGAAATCTAGTGGAACATCTTCCCAGAAGAGTGGAGCTTCATATAAGAACCAATGGGGAATAAATGTGGACTGAGGTGTTATAGTGTATATTATGCATCTTGCCTGTTACTTTGTTGATCCGTTTCTCTCCTGGAATTTCTCTTTAAAGCTGTTATACTATATAAGATGTACAGTTCACAGACGTTAGACACTTTTGTAAACAATCTCTGCTCGTGTGTGATACCAATTCAAGCCAGATGACTCTTAATGACAGTAAAGTTTATGAAGGTGTAAACAATTTCAAATAAGAGTTTCTATGCACAACAAAACCAATAATAATAAAAACGATTCATGCCGATCATGATTTGAAGTTATTTTACACACACATTGTTCAGCTTAGCGACATGTTGATGATAAACTACACGTGAGCGTCACATTCACACGCCGAGCTTGTAATCAGGGCGGATTTATTTGTACACTTGCATCTCTTTTGTTTTCAGTCCGTAATCCTTCAAAAGAAATCTCCCATCTCTACGTTCCCGGGAGAAGATTTGCAGCCGGTTTTTAACCCGACGACGGTAATTACGCAATCAATAAGGTCATTTACGGCATAATTGCGCCTCTATAAACGCAGCAGCAGCCCTGGCGGCCAGATCAAAGCGGCTCTGATCAATACTGTAATTAAAAGTGCAATTACGACGCTATAAAATTCATCACGATCCCTCGTGCAGATGAAAACCAGAGAGAAACGCTTTCAACCCAAACAAAAAGCCTCCGCAGCTCGATCCCAATCTCTGTTGTCTCCTCGGCATATGAGGAGTGTGATAACCTCTCGGGCCGCGGGTGCCATGCTCCGGCCATCAACCAAATTAAAAAGGTAATCAATGGTATTGTGTAGCTGATAGTGAAACACCCACACACCCACACACACACACACACACACACACACACACACACACACACACACACACACAAACACACAAGCAGTTAATTTGATGGATGAGGTTTATAAAGGAATCATGAGTAATAGGGCATTGCACAAGTATTCACACCCCCTTCTTTGTTCTCAGATCTTGATGGATCTGAAGCAGTGATTTACTTTTTCCATGTAGTTGAGGAACCAGACTGATATGCCTGGATTTTCTGGATGCTCTTACATTTCTCTCTTACAGATTGAGCTAGTTAGGTGATGAGCCATGTCTTGTTTCCTCTAGATCTTTATCAGATTATCTAATCACAGAACCCTTTAAGAGCCTTTTGGCTGAAATTCCAAACAGAGCCATCTCACCATGAAGAACCTGACCTGTGGAGTGCTGCATGTTCTCCTCTTCTCACATGCTCTCCATTTTTCCTTTCCTCCTGTCTAAAGCAGAGTCTCCTTCTCTCCTGACTTTCCTTTGCAATTCAGTTTTACATTTTTTTTCCAGATTTCAGTTTATTTAAAAAGAAGGAACTTCATTGTGTTCTCCACGTTTCAGAAATGTTTCAGAAGAAATCCCCATGTCCTTCTCCATATCCTTCATCTGCAAATAATTTGTTTCAGCATGACAAATCCGAAATTCTCAAGTAAAACAAGATGTTTGGTGTCTATGTAATCCAGTACTGGTGTGAATATTTGCACAATGAGCTCAATATTGTGTAATTTTGTGTGTTACGTACGTGTGCACGGAGACGACGGGGCGTCCAGAGGTGTCCGAAAGTGTCCCTCTTCACAGACGCACAGAACAGAGCCGTCGTCCTCGGCCACGCTGTGAGCAGGACATGGCAAACACTCCTGCTGCTGGGACGACGTCTTGTAGGTACCTGGTGGACATGCTGAGAAAACAAACAAGCAAAATTTTAAATCAACACCATTTCAATAGAACAAATGATTGTATAATTTAATAATTTTTCATAAAAAAATGTATTATTATAATTAATATAACATGTATTATAACATATATAATTAATATATATATTATTATTATTATTATTATTGTTCTCGTGTTGTGAGGGTATTTTCAGGAAACCTGACAGATTCATGCAATTGGATTCCTCTCTGATGCCCCGTTTTATATTTTGTGGAGGTCAACCAATTAATCGGCACCTAAAGTCGATTGCTGAAAATATCAGCTTTCAGCAAAAATCCATAGCGATAGTTTTTCCGGGTTGCGTTAAACAGTATGAGAGTGGCCTTTAGAGGAGAATCACTGACACCATGTGCTGTTTATTTGAAGTCTCCTCATTCATTTCATTCAATTTATTTTGGATGTTACAGTTTTTTTTTATTTGGAGTGGTACTTTTTTGTTTCAGTTTAAATACATTTCTTATTATCATCAATATTTATGAACAACATATATTCATATTTATTTTATTTAGCATATTTTCATGATGAAGTTCTTTTTTTTATTTTTTATAAAGTTCAGTACTATTTTACATGGAGTATTATTTTTGTTTTTTAAGGTAAAAGTAAAACCAAATATTAAGAGCTGACTGTGATTTGATGCTCTCAGGCGGAGTGACGGGAAATATTTTTTTCAACTTCAGCAAGTTCTCAACACGCTTTTTGGACTAAAAATGAGGCCAGTTTTGCCGAAAAGTCACTTATAGGCTCCAGATGTGGGTCAGGAAGTGTTAATTACATCTTTAACAGATGTGCAGAATGTAACTGGTAACAGTCACTGTCCATTAAAATATAGTAAAATATAATGCCGGCTGGAAAAATTATGTAGCTCTCACAGAAACCTTTTTTTTTGGGGAACCCTGCACTACAGGAATGGATAAAGAACATTTAAAATTTCCCCTATAAAAAATAATGTGCTAGCAGGTAGAGCTAGAGCTAGTGATTAGCTGACGATGACACGGATTTGATTGGAGCTCTATGATGTGATGAAACATGAAGACGAGGAAGACAACCAACTTGTAACGAGTCTTTAGAGTCAGAACTACAACATTAAGCAACAAGCAGGAAAATGCAAAGATCCTGAAGAGCAGAACCACAGAGTCCCTGATTCTTCACATGCTAACCATGTTGTCAGGCAGAAATTGTCTGTAGAAAAGTAAAGTCCCCACACACACACACACACACACACACACACACACACACACACACACACACACACACACACACACACACACATACACACACACGTGCAAAACACTCCGTCCAGAAGAAACAATCTTTAAGCTGGCATTAATGTTAATCTGGATCACTTGGGCCGGGGCTGGATCCTGAGCGTTCCGATGCTGTGGCATGTGTTTGCGCAGTGCAGCGCTTGATGTCGATGGCGAAGTGGAAAATCAGATGGAATAAATCAGAGCTGAACGTTGCTGCTGCGCTTCGCTTCCTTGGTTCTTTACCCACTGCCTCAGATGTTCTGCATATTTAGCAAGCAGTAGAAACAATACCACGCTCAGGTTTTATCGCATGTTGCTCCCTGATCCTGGAGGACAGGAGGGGTTTCCCCCCCGACCCCAAATATTTTTTTCAACTTAAAACTTGGGACAAAAAAAACCCCAAAAAAGCATGGCTTCTCCCCAAGGAGGACATCAAAGTGACGGAACATCTGCACAATTTGTACCCAAAATGTGGCACCACGAACAATTACGGGTGCCAGACTGTTTTGTGGTTCCCTCTCAGAACACCGTGGCCTCCTGCCAAGCCAGCTGGCTTCCAGCTCATCAATTTGTCCTGTGCGCCGTTTAGCTGGGGCTGATTAAAGACACGCGGGGATTCAACGGCTTTCAGGACTCCCTCCAGGTGCACTAATGCAGATATAACAGTTACAGAAGGATGCAATTCCCCAAGGACCGTGCGGTGCGATGCTGCGGCTTTATTAATAACCGCGCTGCTATTCTTAACACGTCGGCGTCGCTTTTGGCCAGAATTTTGCTTCGTATGAAGTTTAACAAAACACCAGAAAAGCAGCAGACAGAATATTAAAGAGAGTGCAGAAATGAAACCTATAGACTTCCAAGCTGCATCTTTTTATAAATAAATCAAACCCTTCATATATGCCCTATTTGCCCTTGTATCCCAGATCGATAAATCCCAAGTGTCTCAGACATTAAACATGATTAATGAAGCTTTTTGCTTTCGCCTCGGACACACAGTATTAATGAAAGCACCATAATCACGCTGTTTGCTTTTCACACAAACAAAAAAACAAAAACAACGTCTTCATTCGGACTCGGCACCTTAACTTATTTCCAAACCGTCAGGCCGGATTTGTAGCAGGCTGGTGGAGCGATCAATAATTCATATCAGCTCCTTCACGAGCTTTAAGCTGCAAAATTTAATTTATGAAAGGCACTTTAATAAATGGAATAAATCCACATTACTGCTGACAGGAAAAGGGGCTATTTTAAGGGGCCGTCAATTAGGAAGTAAGATTGCGTGGCCTCGTCGCGACGGGACGCCCGTTAACACGACCAGACTTTACTCACTCGCTTCCTTTTACTCTCGATCTCTTTTCCTGTCTTTAAGAAGGAAAGTAGGACAGCGCGAGCCTTTCTGTTCCATTTCCTGTCATTTATTAGCGGTTTGGAAATGAAAGCATTTCTGTAGAACATCACTGAGGGATTATAAAGGCTTCGACCTCGGTGACATTTTAATCAGAACTCTGGGAACTCTCGCACGACCTGAACAAAGATTACATCATCACCGTCAGTGACCTGTAGTCCACAGCAGGGTCTAAATCACGTGGATTGGTGAGGACAGGGATGTCATATAAAACTTACTGAGGCAGGTTGATTTATTATGGCAAAGAGAACGAGAGAGAGAGAGAGAGAGAGAGAGAGAGAGAGAGAGAGAGAGAGAGAGAGAATGCTACATGAAGAACTCTATTTTCCTTTTTTCTCCACTCACTCTACATGTTGCATCTTAAAGTGAAACGAAATCAGCTTCACAACAGGTCGCTGTATTCGTCCCCTTCTAATCAAGATCAGAATAGAGTAGCGGTCTCCAACTGACTTTTAGACTGTAGAAAGGACAGTACTCTTAATCACACACTCTGGTGCTCATATTTCTCACACTTCAGTGCTTGTATTGTTATTTTATGATTTATAAAATCACACTCTTTCGTGTCACACAAATAAGAATGGCTTCCTCTTTTGAGTCTGGTTGCTGCTAAGGTTTCTTCCTCATACCATCTAAGGAAGTTTTTTGGTTTTTTGGCTTGCATTCTGTAAAGCTGCTGTGGAAATTAACTTAAAATAAAATTGAACTGAAATGAATATTTTTGCATCAATATCATTTGTGTGCATCAAATAACTGCGAATTAGAAACGATGCCAAAGATGCTAAACCAATCCCTCCTGGATCTGCACCCTCCCAGATCCCCCTCCCTCCCGGATCCGGACCCTCGGGTTTATTGCGACAGAATAATAGGATCAACACAAGCATGATGCCCAATTACAGGATATTACACTACTCTGTCTCCATCATAATCTCAGTGGCGGCTCTCGTTCCAGCTCCGCTCTCCTCTTCTTCTCCGTCTTATCAGTCGTGATCCATGTAACCGTTTGATTAAAAGCAGGAGGACACTGGGAGCGTGCTGGGCCTGTTTAAAAGAAAACCCATTTTGTTTTTTTTGTCTCTTTCATCACGCTTATTCATTGACGCCTGTTCATCCTTTATTCGTTTTTTTTTTCTGAAAGGCATCCCGTGTTCTGCCTTCCATCTCTCGACCTCAAGACCTCCTTCCATCTGGCATAATTTCAAACTACTCCAAATTGTGCTGTTCCACTGTGGCTGGTTCTGCCCTCACACAAAGTTTACCAGCACTCGGTGTCACCCAATTCCAAGGTGTGAGGATACGCCATGGTGTGACATCATCAAAAGTGGCCCAGTGGTCAGTCTTGAATTTTTGTTTGCCTTCTGTCCCCCCGTGATGGATGGCTTCCATTTAGCTCAGATGTGAGGTGATTTGTTCACGTCCACAGCCAAGGAGCTCCACTCATGTAGGCCTAAAGCTGAGGCCATGGGAGAGGCCTGAACCCAATCAGTGCTCGCCTACCTAGCCACGAGGAGCTTCTGGGGCTGAACACAGTGTGTGTGTGTGTGTGTGTGTGTGTGTGTGTGTGTGTGTGTGTGTGTGTGTGTGTGTGTGTGTGTGTGTGTGTGTGCGTGCGCGTTCGAGAGTCAGGCTTTGACATTGTACTGCACATAGTGGTACTGAGATACTGTCTTATGAACTTGTCTATTCGGGTCATTGGCTTTACAGATCACAGCTACACACACACACACACACACACACACACACACACACACACACACACACACACACACACACACACACTCAATTCAATTAAATTGTATTTCTATAATAACTTAACAATAGACACAATAGACACAGTAATTAGTAGATGTAAAATGTAGAAAGTATAAATTTGTGACCAATATTTTATATTTAGACACAACAGGAAAAAAACGTCTGGTTTTATTTCATCTTTTTTCTTTTTGCACTACAAAAGGTGTGTTTGTGAAAGAGACATGCGGTAAAAGTCAGATAGAGTTTAAGTAGGACTGCAGCTATTGATTATTTTAGTAATCGAGTATTCAACCGATTATTCCATCCATTAATCGAGTAATCGCATAAGAAGTTCTTTTTCTTTAGTAAACAGCAATGCTAAATCTAGAAAACAATATAAGACAGGTTGAAGAATCTTTGTATTTGATTTACTGGAGGAATTGTTTCAATTGATCATTTGCTGTCTGTTTGAAAAGGTAAGTTAACTCACATTTCTCACAAGCCAAATTTGATATGAATCTTTTTATCTATTTAGTTCCAGACACTGTTCTACCTCATCGCTACACTGTAACACTGCAGGCTTTATTTAAACATCACAATAATAAACATCAATTAAAGTCTACAATCTGGAGAACGGATTCAAGTCCTTTTTTGCGCCACAAATTCAAACCTCATCAGTGGAATTTATTAGTTTCATGCCCTGTTCCCTCCAGGCCCCTGATTTAACATCTCCACATCCACATCTGCCCCATCAGCCATCCATCACCACACAGAGAGAGAGAGAGAGAGAGAGAGAGAGAGAGAGAGAGAGAGAGAGAGAGAGAGAGAGAGAGAGAGAGAGAGGAGACAAGAGAGAGAGACGAGAGGAGAAGTGAGAGAGAGAGAGAGAGAGAGAGAGAGAGAGAGAGAGAGAGAGAGAGAGAGAGAGAGACGAGAGGAGATGAGAGAGAGAGAGAAAGAGAGAGAGAGAGGAGAGGAGACGAGAGAGATAGAAAGAGAGAGGAGAGAGAGAGAGAGAGAGAGAGAGAGAGAGAGAGAGAGAGAGAGAGAAGAGGAGACGAGAGAGAGAGAGAGAGAGAGAGAGAGAGAGAGAGAGAGAGAGAGAGAGAGATAGAAAGAGAGAGCGCAGATAAGCGGGAAGAATTTTATTTTCTTGGGGGAAAAAAACTCTTTTACACAATGATAAATTGATGTTTTTTATATCTGCATCTGAATTTCAGAGCAATTTCATGTGTGAGATTTGGGGAAAATGACATGTAATAGAAAGTGGTAGTTTGTGGTGGTGGTGGTGTGGTGTGGGGGTGGGGGGGTGTCTTGTATGTACGAGGAGGCGGGTGGCAGTATGAGGGTCCAACCAACACAGACACCTCCAGGCACGTTAGATACAATGATTAAAACGTGCACGCGGTGCGAGACGGAGCCAAATCTGAAGCACTTTCTCAGAAATATTGGGAATGTTGTAGAAAAGAAAAAGGTGCAGAATGAAATCGCTTTGTGTGTGCAATCACTTAGTCCAACAAAACCCACGGCTTAGTGTTTGCTGAGAGTAATGAAGCTTTCTCTCGTTCTGGTTTTTCGGCAGAAAAGGTTGGGCGTGAGATTGAGATGAAACAGAAGAGAATGAAGGATGAAATGACTTGCTCAGAGAGATATAACTGAGAAAGAAGTACACATGTTTAAAAAATGGTTTAAAAAAACTGGAATCTGCATCGAGGAGATGAGCAGCTGGTTAATTGTGATCAGAAACGCAGGTTAAAGATTTGCAGTAGAGAAGAAGAGAAATTAAACAGGATTATGAAAACAAACCCAGACACCTGTTCTCCAACCTGCACAGACTTCGCAAATCTATAATAAATAGTCCAGGGCTAAGAAAACAAGCCCAGGGAGTGTTAGATATATGGACCTGTGAGGCTGAAAGAATCAATAGAGAGGTTAAATGAAGAGCACTTCACACTATAGGTTCTCAATGGATTTCTCAGAACACTGATTTTTCCTTTTTTTTCTCGTTCTAAGAACAGGACCAAAAAAAACCCCATGAGATCATAAAGCACTGCTAATGAGACACAGAATAATCACAGATGAAAAATGAGAGAGTAGAAGAAATTGTACGTTTTAATGCCATGGCCGCAGCATTCCTGGCTCTAAAAAAGTCCTGTATGTCTTTTTTTTCTGCGCCATAATATCAGGTTTTCAAGCTCAATGCCGCTTTTACAGTCGCATTCATAGATCCTTTTCTTTCTTTCTTTATATAGAAAACATCTGAACCACGACGGCAATAAGTTCACTGGGCTGAAAAGGTTATGAGGTATGCGCATAACGCAGTGTTGAGGAGTGACCTTGAATTTCTAATAGCAGATATATATATATATATATATACAGTGCCCTCCACAATTATTGGCACCCCTGTTTAAGATGTGGTCGTGGACTTCAAAAAATTCTCCTTTTTTTTTTAAACAACATAGAACCCAAATGCAAAAAAAGAGAAAAATCCAACCTTTTATTAAAGTACATAACTTTGGTGGTAAAAAAATCCCACATTTAGAAAAAGAAAAAAAACTTGAAATCATGTGTGCCACAATTATTGGCACCCCTGATGTTAATACTTTGTACAACCTCCTTTTGCCAACAAGACAGCACTTAATCTCCTCCTATAACATTTCACAAGATTGGAGAACACAGAGAGAGGGATTTTTGACCATTCTTCTTTGCACAATCTTTCTAGATCATCCAGTGTCCTGGGTCCTCTCTTATGCACTCTTCTCTTTAGCTCGCCCCACAGGTTTTCGATTGGGTTGAGGTCTGGGGACTGAGATGGCCATGGGAGGACCTTGAGTTTGTGACTGCTGAACCACTTTTGTGTAGATTTTGCCACATGTTTTGGATCATTATCCTGCTGAAAGACCCAATGACGACCCATCTTTAGCTTTCTGGCAGAGGCCATCAGGTTTTTATTTAAAATATCCTGGTACTTCAAAGCGTTCATAATGCCATGCACCCTAACAAGGTTCCCAGGGCCTTTGGAAGAGAAACAGGCCCACAGCATCACAGATCCTCCACCATACTTCACGGTGGGCATGAGGTGCTTTTCGGCATACTCATCTTTTTTTTACGCCAGACCCACTTAGAGTGTTTGTTGCCAAAAAGCTCAATCTTAGTCTCATCTGACCAAAGCACACGATCCCAGTTGAAGTCCCAGTACCGCTTAGCAAACTCCAGACGTTTACGTTTGTGAGTGTTAGTGAGAAAAGGCTTTTTCCTTGCATGCCTCCCAAACAGCTTGTTGGCATGTAGAGAGCGTCTGATGGTTGTTTTGGAGACTCTGTGACCCCAAGATGCCACTCTTTGATGCAATTCTGTGACTGTGAGCTTGGGAAATTTTTTTACTTCTCTTACCATCCTCCTCACTGTGCGTTGTGGCAAGATAAACTTGGGACCTCTTCCAGCCTTGTTTGTCACTGTTCCAGTTGTTTTAAACTTCTTAATGATTCCTCTGACTGTAGATACCGGCAAGTTAAGGCGAGTGGCTATTTTCTTGTAGCCATTGTCTGACTTATGAAGGTCGACACACATCTGCCTTACTTGAATGGTGTGTTCTCTTGTCTTTGCCATGTTGACAAATGGGTAAGAGAATTAGGCCTCTGTGTCATGTCATATTTATACCCCAGGGAAACAGGAAATCATGAATTACTAATTAAAAGTCCCTAGATACCCTGACCAACCTTAGCAACTACAGAAAAATATATAAAAAAAAAAAAACAATTAAATTTTTCAGAGGAATTGTCAGGGGTGCCAATAATTGTTAGACACATGATTTCAAGTTTTTTTTTTTTTCTAAATGTGTGATTTTTTTTACCACCAAAGTAATGTACTTAAATAAAAGGTTGGATTTTTCTCTTTTTTTGCATTTGGGTTCTATGTTGTTTTAAAAAAAAGGAGAATTTTTAGAAGTCCACGACCACATCTTAAACAGGGGTGCCAATAATTGTGGAGGGCACTGTATATATATATATATATATATATATATATATATATATATATAAAATGCATCCTGTGTTTAAATTCAAGTCTGCATTCAATAAAAAAAAAATTACAAATAAATAAATAAGAGAAGAAATTTCCAGATTCTATGAAGGTGTATTAGTGGCACAAAAATAAATAAATAAATAAATAAATCAAACATGAAGAGAAACACTAAAAGCTTTAGAGGTGAGAAAATCTCTCTCACACACACACACACACACACACACACACTTTCCATGGAAGCAGGACCTGCCAAGAGCAGGCGAGCAACAATTAACAGTCACGTTGCCGATGGAATAAAGAACAAGTCGGGAGCGAAATCAGAGAGCAGCAATTAAAGTGCAGAACTGAAGCACTGTGACCTTGTTGTGTAATTAACAGCTCTTCTTTTATTAATCCCCACTATATTTTAGGGGGGGAAATCGCTGAGATTTAATTAAAATACAGGAGAGGAGCAGACTGACAGGGGCAGAGCGTCAATTCGCTTCAATTTATTCAAACAATGCTTCCAATAGTTACAAAGCGTCTTTACAGAAATAACTGTAGGATTATAGATATATATATTTCAAATTCAGGATTTAGAGTTTATCGTTAACGATCGAGCCACAAGAATTAGAAAAGAATTAAATGAATTATCAGGATAGAATATAAAAATAAGCATGAGAGAGAAATGAAACCCAGCAGGACAGAAAGAACACACAATCGATTTAAACTGAAAAGACAGGAAATGTGGATTGTTCAGGATGATCTGAGGAGAACGAGAGTGAAGTGTACGCACCGCTCTACACCAGAAGAACAGACTCTGAGCTGTACAGAAGAGACGCACTCAAGTCAACAGAGCATTTCTCAGCAGAAGTTAATGAGAGGTGAGAACATGTGAGATTACCTCAAATAAGAACTGACTCATCCTTCCTGCAGCAGGAACCCTGATCGTGCCAAAACAAAGAAAACAGTGTGTGTGTGTGTGTGTGTGTGTGTGTGTGTGTGTGTGGGTCTGATAGAGTAAAACCAACAACAATGTCATTTTGTGATCAAGCAGATTACTTCTCTATAACAAAGGTGTTTGATGTTCCCTATTATACCACTTTATTTAATTACTGTCATTAATATCAGCAGACTTCTATCATGGTTCAGGGCCACAGCATGAACAGTTCTGTCTTTCAGCACCTTTCACTGAACAGCTCCTCAGCAATGATGGAACTGATATGAATGGACATTCAGTGTTGAGGATGAGGATGAAGATGAGGATACCTCTTGAGTTTGGTTTCTCTCATGAAGTCTCAGTGAGTTTTTGATCGTCACCACTGACTCGCTCATTAGGGATAAACTTACAATTATAAGGAACATCCCGTTATTGTTTTATCACATTTTGTGAAATTCCCATAAGAAATTAAAATCTTAATTTTTTACAATACCCATTACACATAACCAATCACCAATCAGCTCTGACTTCAACTGTTTATCTTCCTTATCCCATGCTCAGAGTGAATAATGGATTGTGATTGGCTATAAGTTCAGGTGTGAATAATGGATTGTGATTGGCTGGAAGTTCAGGCATGAGTACAGAACATTGAACACACAGGTAGATTGTTTTTGTCAGTTAAATCTGAATGAATGCACTGCTTATAAACACCTGTAACCATAGTAACATCCAGTTCCATCCAGAGTGAGACAGCGATTATACACATTTCTTTTTTTTTTTTTTTTGTGCAGGAACTTCTAATGTGAATACGGGATTGTGAGAAATACCCTAAGGTACAAAATGAATCTGATGAAGTGGAGAAGTAAATGTTAAACAATGTAACAAAAAACTGCACCAGGAGTCATCTCCAACAGCTTCATCATTGTAAGAGACATGGGACAGATGCAGGAGATGCACATTTCCTAATAAACTAATACCTATTTTTTAAAAATCATGTTAATCTCTGCGTGTGATTTGGAGCAGCAGAATTCTAGCTCTAACAAGGCAGATATAAAATGCATAAGGAAAATAAAGCATTATTTATTTTGATCTATTTAGTTTTGGAAAAATCAATGACAACTTGTCAATGACATCAATGCTGGGAAGTGACCATGGTATAAGCTGATAATCCACAGCGAGGTGTGAAGCCTTATACCATTTCAATGCTTCACCTCACACTAAGAGCTAGATTATCATTTATATAATCTATAATATCATTCTGTGGAGTGGAGAAACTAAAGGTTGGTATTAACTGGCAGATTTGCTGCTGCAGCATAAAAAGCATAAACATTTTGATGTAGATTTTAAACCTTGTGAAGTGCGATCTGAATGCAGAAAACATCTTCCTGCAAAAAACAAAAAAAAACAAAACCCAGAAAGCACAAGCTGATCTCAAATTCTTTCTCATAATAGACAATCCAGATTCCAGGCACATCTCGCAATCGTCTGAAGTGCACCAGGTTCACCTCATTTAAATGCCTCTCTGTAGTATCTATAACTCGTACATAACGCATGTAAAGCCTTTAGGATGTTCTGCTCTCCTATTGACATCCGGAACATTTGCTCTTCAGCACAAAGTGTGCCCCGAACTCCACTCCGTTTCACTTCGCTCCACACCTCCGATGACGACGAGCTGTCAAAAGCACTTTCCATCTCTCGCCTGACTGCAGAAACCAGGTGAGCCAAATCAGGCAGTGCTTTCTCTCTCTCTTTCTCTTTCTACTTCAAATATGGCTGAGATTTTTTTTATCTTCAAAAAATACCAACATATAGATGTCATGTTCTCATTTCCGAGGGTTGGACATGGTCCGATCTGAGGGTCCGCAGCTACAGAGTCTCTTCATACGTCAATGCAGCAACCAGGACTTCCATACATTTTTCATTTCTGTTTCTCTATCAGAGGCGGGGTAGGGGTGGGGTGGGGGGTGGGGGGTGAGAGAGGATCTGCGAGAGAGAGACCTGACTTTGCATAAAACCTGGTGTGTCACTTCCACCTCCTGAAGCTGCCACAGAAAGGAATGCTGACGTTCTGAAAACATAACTTTCCCACGAGGCATTCTTCACACATTCATATATTCACTGCAGAGCTCCACAACTTTTTATTGGTTTTAGTCATTTTAACACATTTTTGGTGTTTTGTTAAAACCTGTATTAAATAATTCATAGTAATTTGCACTGAGAAGAGCGTAGATACAGTGCTGGACTAATACTGACTGCATTTCAGTGGAGCACGGCTGCAACAATGTAAATAAAAAAGTCTAGCCGTTCTTATTACTGGCTGACTGATTTGTTTTTTAGGACACACAGGAAGAATGCTGTCATAAAGAACGAGTGATGGGAAGATCGGATTATTTTTGTGACTCGTTTTTTTGAGAACTTTGAGACATTTAGCTAATTTCGATCAGAAATAAAATATTACATTATCAATAAGCTGATCCCCATACACCCACTTTCACTATAGATCCAATCATGAAAATAATAATAATAATGGATAAGAACAAATTATAAAAACCAGAATGGAAAGCTTCACCTCTCATATCTTCTGGTCTGTAGCGTTAACATTTTGTCATGTGACTCCCATAATTATTGTAACAATTATGTCAAGATTTGGAAAAAAAAACCTGAGAGGATCTACTGCACTGTGTAGCATCAATGGGATGCACATGATCAATAGGATGTACATAACCTACAGAGACTTTGCGATGCTTTGCATAGAAAATGAACGAGTCACTATTTAAAAGGACTCTTTCCTCAGAGTCACATTAAAGACTCGTACAAAATGAACTAATAGTTCATGAACAACTCATCACTACGAATAACTATTACACGTTTGACTTCACCCTCAATGCCATGAAGAGCTCATTGTGGACTTCTGGAATTCTAACAGCAGCAGACACTCCACCGTCTACACCAACACAACTGGACCAGAGCGTGTCTCCTGGGTGTGCACATCTCTGAGGATCTGTCTTCTCACCAAAAAACTTTAACTCTGGTTAGCAATGCTCAGTAGTGTCCAGTGAGATCCGCAAATTGTAGTGAAAACCACCTAATGCATCACTCAACAAGCTGCCAGTGAGCACCTTCACCACAGAAGATGTCTGCTCATCACTCCTCACATCCCAAGAAAACCTTTTTACCCAACAACCCTGCCTACTGTACTCCACACTGTACTGCTAGGACACTTATGTCTCATTAATGCTTTAGGTTGAAAGATGCTTTTTATTTGTCACATTTACTTTACAGCACAGTGAAATTGTTTCTTCACAGTTATGTTAGAATTTGGGGTCATAGCGCAGGATCAGCCATGATACAGCTTCCCTGGGGCGAAGATACTTTACCGACCTTCCGATCAGTAACCCAGAGCTCCCACCTCCCCCTTACAGCTTTTACTGCCTGTAGCCATTAAGCACGTCTGCTCCACCTTCTACATTGTCTAATTATAACTGTATATGACTGTATATAAGATCATAGCTTCCCCAAGTGCAGCTGTATACTACAGCAATTATTAATAATAATATCTGTATATTATCTTGGTACCACTGTACATTCAATGTACATATCTCGTATTTTATACTCCATCCATCAACGATCAATCCATCAATCTATGATCGATGGATTTACCCAGAGCGACTTAAACTAAGCAGTTGAGGGCCTTGTTCAAGAGCCCTGCAGTGGGAGTTTAGTGGCAGTGGGATTTGAACTTATGACCTTCTGATCAGAAATCCAACATCTCAACCACCAAGCTATCATTTTCCCACGAGCGAGCGATGAATGAGATGCTTTCCAGCAGGAAATATTTTTCTGCATGTCACTAATAAAAAGCAAAACAGCTTGTGTATTGAGTGTTATGTTAATTCTACAGTATGTTAGAAGTTCCTGTGAATTTATTGCCTCCTTTAGGGATTTTCACAATATTCAAACAAAGCTTAGCGCCCTGAGGATGTGTTTAAGCTCCTCCAGCACACGTCTTTGTATTTCAATGCAATTCTAACTGCATGTGAATGAAACTCTTCTTCGATGTTGCTCCAGAGGCTCTCCTGCTCTTCTGAGGCTTCCTCACTCATGTTCCTGAGGACCAACATCAGGCAACATTAACAAGCCTCGAACAAATCCGTTCTCTACACCAACTTTTCAGTCATTTTTTTTCCCCTTCAAACTTTTTCCTATTTCTTTCCATGCAAGTCAAATAAACACTGACCTGTGGATTGTTCCAGAAAAACACACACATGGCTGATTGATTAAAAAGTTCATAACGTTGGGAGTGTGTGTGAAAGTTGCTTGGTTCCCTCACTCGCTCATTCTCTCGTTCGCCTGCTCCCTCTCTCCCAGGCAGTGTGTCGGGAAGCCAGATGGCTCTGGAGTGTGTGTGGGTGTTTCTATTGATTTTTCTTGGCCCGCGGTCCTATCAGCATCGCTTCGCTCATATCTCACACTCACCACGGTGCACTGAGGTCTTCATTGCTCCTGGCTACCGTCGGGAAGAAAAAAAAATACGCTAAACTCAGCAAAACATCCACTTATATGTCCACTTGGGAGAGAGAAGTCTTGACTCCGAGGAACCGCTCAGGTTTCTTGGCATGAAGCACAGAGTAAAGAAAAGCAAAAATCAGCAGCGTTGTTTCTGGAGAGCTGGACGAGATGCGCGGCACGAAATCTTTCTCTAAATATACACCAGTGTTGAACAGAGAGGCTACAAAGATCATTCAGCAGAAGCAAAGCAAATACAGAAGACCTCAGGACAACACAGCATGGATCAGAGTCTTTGTCCAGCTCGGGAAAAAACCCTCTGATCCTAATCCTTATCAAACATCTGGCACCTTCTGTGTTCATAAACATATACTCCAAATACACACAGTTTTTAGAACTGAAGAACATGTCAGAACTTCAGACTTTGGATCCAGGACCACTATATGACAGAGGGGCTTTAAAATGAGAAGATGCTTAAAAATCTTCCAAACAAACTCTCAAACTTCTTAATGATAAAGGAAGATTTTAGTGGTGCTGGAGGAGCTGTGTGTGTGTGTGTGTGTGTGTGTGTGTGTGTGTGTGTGTGTGTGTGTGTGTGTGTGCGCGCACGTGTGTAAGTGGGTGGGAGGAGGTTCAGACGCATACAGAGACTCCACAGGAGGAAAATGTTACGGTTTGTCCTCCACTTCACCTTCAGCATCTGGAAGGTTCTCTCACAGTGATGCGACTGTGTGTGTGTGTGTGTGTGTGTGTGTGTGTGTGTGTGTGTGTTAAAGTTCGGTTTGCAAGGAAAAGCAAAGAAAATAATAAAATAGAAAAAAAAGGAAGGAAGGAGGAAAAAGCAAAGCAAACAAAAGAAAGCAGTGTATTTGTTGTATAAGTGTTCCTCTCAGCGTTTCTCCAAATGTTCCTCTCAGCGTTTCTCTAAGTGTTCCTCTCAGCGTTTCTCCAAGTGTTCCTCTCAGCGTTTCTCCAAATGTTCCTCTCAGCG
>JBCEWE010000096.1:305000-317500 GCA_039877035.1 Silurus lanzhouensis
ATTTGTACATTTACAATGTACATACATTTTATTTTATTTTTTTTAATCAACAAATACATTACTAGTGTTCTTGTTAACAACCTGCAGTTATTTCCAAAATCAATGAGGAACCTTAAATATACAAAAGTAATACCTCATGAATATACAATGAGCTCTTATTTGCATAAGCAATAAAAAGACTTAAAGCAATGCTTGGATGCAGTGAAGGATCATTTCTGAGCAGCTTTCAGCATAACTAACAAACACACACACACACACACACACACACACACACACACACACACACACACACACACACACATAAAAACACACACTTAAATAAATGGGTGTTGGGGGCAGTGAGGGTCTGCTCCGCTCCCATGATTCACTGCAAATGAAATGTCACCCTGGCGGGCCGGAACGCTGCGTCTCGCCACTCGCCGCGACATAATTGAATTCCGTTGCCGTATAAACAACGCCCGGGCTCCGTCCCCGCTCTGATTGGTATTAAGGCTACTTGGAACCTATTCTCCCATCAATTCTCCCACAATCCTCTGGGGCAAATGCACTGGAGTGTCTTACACACACACACACACACACACACACACACACACACACACACACACACACACACACACACACACACGTCATCATGTGTACATACGTTTAAATTTTGTTACACTTGGTTGTGTATTTTCAAGCCATAACACGCTGCTCACTGCAAAGGGATGCGCAGACACACACACACACACACACACACACACACACACACACACACACACACACACACACAGACACGTGTTCATCAAACTTTTCACTATTAACAGGATGTTTATAGCAGTTAAAACAACTGCATGAAATAAAATTGGATTTGAGGTTCATCTGGACTTCATCGTCTTCCTTTCTCTGAGAAATGTGAGAGATGGATCGAGGTTCTGCTCCGAGTCTCGGCTCGTAAAGATAAAGTCCTTTTTTTTCTTTTCTGTATTTATCGCTCACTGAAAAAGGCCATAAAGCTGCATAGAGTTACACCCACATAAGAGAAACACTCATCCTTCTGAATCTCTGACCTCTGTAAGTGTGTGTGTGTGTGTATGTGCGCGCGTGTGTGTCTCTGTGTGTGTGTGTGAGAAATCTCTTTTCCCGCTTGGGTTGAGGCTCTTCCTCAATCCACCCCTCAACACACACACACACACACACACACACACACACACACACACACACACACAAACACACAAACACACTTATTTATTAGAGAGATATGAGTGGTTGAAATTGAGGATTGATAACTGATATCATAAATCAGGAGTGAATATTATTATTATTATTATTATTATTATTATTATTATATTATCACAGAATGTGTGTGTGTGTGTGTGTGTGTGTGTGTGTGTGTGTGTGTGTGTGTGTGTGTGTGTGTGTGTGTGTGAAGAAAAAAAAACCTATCCACATATAAATAAGTAATATTTATCATTAAATCTATGTCAATACATCTTCATGTAGTTACTGCAAAGGAACGCGTTTAACTTCTCAGAGTTTCATACAAAACGTTCTGCCTGCAATCTCCTGCTGAGATGGTGTGTGTGTGTGTGTGTGTGTGTGTGTGTGTGTGTGTGTGTGTGTGTGTGTGTGTGTGTGTGTGTGTGTGGTTGGGGGTAGGTGTGATAACAGAAGCATGATCATGACTTTACATGTCTGTAATTACTGTGTGATATGAGTGGGCGGACACACACGTGCGTTTCTGAAGAAGTGTGTGTAGAGAGTGGGGGTGGTTTTGAGTGAGAAAGAGAAATAGAGACAAAGAGAGCAAGAAGAGACGCAGGTGTTGCTGAGAACATCACTCGCTTTATTAAAGAGAGAAAAAGAGTCAGAGATAGACAGTGTGAAAAAGAGAGAGCACACGCGCACACGCGCGCACACACGCACACACACGCACACACACGCACACACGCACACACGCACACACACACACACACACACACACACACACACACACACACACACACAACCCTACACTTACACTTATTTTTCTTTTTATTAAAAACGACTTATTCTAACAATTGTTTTTTATATATATATATATATTATTTTGGTTATTTATTCATTTGGGTTTACTTATCCAAGTTTAATAATATATATATATATATATATATATAAATATACAGTATATATATATATTTTTTTAACTCTGTATAGTATTTATTGTATTGTTATATCGGACTTTGTGAAGATAAAAAGGTTTTGAGATTTGCAGATTCAGAAGGTACAGAAACAAGTGTCCCCGAGCCCCAGAGCTGCAGTTTTTCTCAGTGCTCACTGAATTAAAGTGCTCTTGCATGTAACTGTCTCTCTGTCAATTTGCTGGAGTTTCACACACACACACACACACACACACACACACACACACACACACACACACACACACACACACACACACACACACACACACACACACACACACCTGTCCTATTTCAAACTCTCATTCATTCATTCATACACACACACATCTGATAGGTGCTGCTGATGCGGCAGAAATGTTCTGCATCCAAAATCAATCACACTCCCCACATCTTACACACACACACACACACACACACACACACACACACACACACACACACACACACACACACACACACACACACACACACACACACAATATGAAGGAAGAAACAAACAAAGAAGGAAAGAAATGCTTCACACACAATAACACTCCCACACACATACACAAAGAAAGAAAGAAAGAAAGAAAGAAAGAAAGAAAGAAAGAAAGAAAGAAAGAAAGAAAGAAAGAAAGAAAGAAAGAAAGAACACACAATTACACTCCTACACACACAAACACACATGAAATATTTTGCACTTGTCTTGTTTGCAGCCGGTTGCACCTACTTTAGTCTTTAGCCCCACGTTTAGTCTTTAGCCCCACGTTTAGTCTTTAGCTCCGTGTTTAGTCTTTACCCCTGCGTTTAGTCTTTAGCTCCGTGTTTAGTCTTTACCCCTGCGTTTAGTCTTTAGCCCTGCGTTTAGTCTTTAGCTCCGTGTTTAGTCTTTACCCCTGCGTTTAGTCTTTAGCCCTGCATTTAGTCTTTAGCCCTGCGTTTAGTCTTTAGCCCTGCGATTTGGTCTTTAACCCTGCGTTTAGGCTTTAGCCCCGCGTTTAGGCTTTAGCCCCGTGTTTAGGCTTTAGCCCCGTGTTTAGGCTTTAGCCCTGTGTTTAGGCTTTAGCCCTGTGTTTAGGCTTTAGCCCTGTGTTTAGTCTTTAGCCCTGTGTTTAGGCTTTAGCCCTGTGTTTAGTCTTTAGCCCTGCGTTTTTCTGTTATGTAGCGTTATGTTGTTGTATGCAGCACCAGGGTTCTGGAGGAATGTTGTCTATATATAGTTTAAATGACAATAAAACTTCTTGACTTGACACAGTGCTTCTTTCATGTATATGTAACTCTCAGTGTGTTTAGTAAATAATAAACACTGTGTTGCTGTAACAGGAATTGAATGAGTGCCTTCTGACTAATCAGAACACAGATCAGGGTGTCGTAATGCAGCTTCAGCATCCATCACTTGGATTTGTTCCTCAACTCGTCCTTCAGCACTTCATAACTAACACAGTGTGTAACACACACTTTCATAAATAAATAAAACATAAACTAACAAAATCTCTAACTCATATTTCATTGCACCTTGTACACACACACACACACACACACACACACACACACACACACACACACACACACACACACACACACACACACACACACCACAGCAGGATGAGTGCTTAACCAGATGGTCTCCCTGGAGACGGCTCCTGCTGGTCCATCACATTGCATCAGCTTTGCCTCAGACACATGGTTACACACACACACACACACACGTAAATACACAGGAGCTCTTGCACGAAAAGGAAAATGAAACAGACAGAAAAAAAGATCAGAAGAATTATTTACCTTTACATGTTTACATTAAACACACACACACGCACACACACACAGCATCCAATCGTGATAAGATGCTTCTCACGGACTGTTCGATAGTATTGAGCCACTTAGTTAAAACACACTTAGTCAAGCAAATAGTTACAGTAAACTGATAAATCACACACACACACACACACACACACACACACACACACACACACACACACACACACACACACACACACACACCTCAGAGGGAGATAGTATGGGAGTAGGCAGCTCCGCAGTGTAATTCTCCAGGTTAGTGAAGCATCACAGCAGATCGATAGAGCAGGAGAACTTCTGCATATTCATGTCATTAGCGTTCTATAGAGAAATAATCCAGTGAGACGGCGGCTGATGCAGACTGACAGCAACACACACCTCTGCACCTTCACCCTGACACTCGTACACCGCACCGACACACACGTGCACACACACCTGCAATGTTGCCTGCATTTCCAGCTCTTCTAGCATTCCAAATCTGTGAAATAAAAAACCTTCTTAAACCAGAGACAGCACCTCTTTTTGTTCTGAAAAGTGTTGCGTTCATCTCCCAGGTCGTGGCTGAATGTTGGTTTCTGGATGGTTGGGTGGTTAGATATGAAGTATTTTGTTAGCAGATTACTGAGAGCCTAATTGAGTTGCTTGTTTGGTGTGTTTAAAGTTTTGGGGTTGCTGTAGGGGGGTTTGGGTGGAGGATTTGTGTGGTGAGATGGTTCATAGGTCTGCTGATCAGAGGGTGGTTTTAAAAATGTTTAGGATGGTCAAAGAGACTTTTTGTAGGTTATCAGGCAAGATGTTGAGTTGTGGTGGTTGGTGTGTGAGGCAGTGGCCTGATTGATGGGTCTACCAGTGGACATTTGGAGCCCCTGGAGAACAGATGTTTAAGGGCCTTGCTCAAGGGCCCCAAGAGTGGCAGCTTGGCAATACTGGGGCTTGAACCCCCAACCTTCCATCATTAAACTAAAACCTTAACCACTGAGCTCCCTTTTCCTTACCTGTTGAAACCAATGGGTTGGTGGGTAGTTAGTACGTAGGTAAGGCATGTATGAAGTTGGGGTTTTAGTAATTGGGGCGGTCAGTTGGTGAATCAGTGATTCTTTTGGTGGGTGCCTGAGGTGTTGCGTCAGTGGGTACATTTGGTCGAAGGGGGTCTGTCTCTGAGTCAATAAAATTTACATTTACATTTATGCATTTGGTAATGTCCTTATCCAGAGCAACTTTTTTTTTTTAATACAAATAAACAATTGAGGATTAGGGGCCTTGCTCAAGGGCCCAGCAGTGACTGCTTGTCGATGCTCAGATTTGAACTCACAACTTTAGATCAGAAGTCTAACATAAACACTGAGCTCCCACCATATTAAGCTGCTAGTTGCTGGTCAGTAGATGATCTGTGATTAGATCACCTGATGCTGAGAAGGTGGACGGCTCAGATGAGGAGTATGAAGATGAGCAAGAGGGTTTGAGTAGGATCGTGAGATCAGTTAGGCAGGTTGGTTATACCAACACCCGGGAAATCAAAATGTAGCTCTCCAATGTACTGAAAAAAAAACTAGTACAGCCCTTTAACAACGCTTTCAGCACATTGGAGAGCTGCAATCTGAACATCTGGATCTCTCATAATCAAGAGATGAGAAATGTGTAACTCCACTAACGTTTACCTCCTTCTTCTCTGATTTTAAAAACTGAAGTCATTTCTGAGGGTGGCTTCTGAGTCACTCGCTCCACCTCACATTTACTCCTCTATCTCACACTTCTGCTTTTCGGTAGTAAGAAACGCCACTCTACAGCTCATTGTGGACTCACACACTGACACACACTCAACTTGTGTCAAGCTTTTAGATGAGAAGGACCATGTTTTTTTTTTTTTATAGTAAGCAAACAGAACTAAGCATTGAGTTCCTCCAAGCCATTTCTTCTCCCCTGAACTGAACACTGTGAAACGATCTATTACAGAATATTTAACAAAACATCAAAACCCTTAACACATAAACTTGTGTATGTTGGTAAAATTTATTGTAAGAATAAATGGTATGCAGCAGTGGGACATTCGAGGTGCAGATGGATGCCTGTATTCCTTCACAGACCTTCTACATCAGTTATGATGTCAGAATTCTTTGCATCTCCATGTCCCTTGTTCCAGTGTCTAAGGTGGAGGTCTACATCACCATCCTCATGGCAAACAAGAGAACTGGGAATCCAAAGGACCAGGTTTAATCATTTTTTGATTAATTCCGTGTATTTAGCTATGGGTCAGGGTGCAAGCAATCTCCACAAAATGCTGGTGGGGTTGCAGATTTTGTTCCAACCAATCAGGAGCCTCTCCTTACAGTCGATTAAAGGCCAATCGTGTGAGACAGCTAATTGATTGGAATGAAAACTTACAGCCACGTCAGCTCTTTAAAAATCACACATCGATGTCCTCAATACACACACAAAGTAGTCCAGATGCTCGTTTTGTTTAAGATTATTAACAGTGAAGACCACTGGCTTGAACAACTGCAACAAGGGTCAGGGAGTCAACAACGGTTGTAATGATGAGACAAGATGAAGAACCTCTATAAGAACATCAGTACTGATCCATTCTCTGTACAGATCCATTCCCTGACCACCAGCTTAATGTGTCACAATAATCAGAAAGATTAGACACGAGTAAAGTACAATTCTGCCAAGTTTGGTGAGAAGTTGTGTATAATGAGAAGAACTGTTATTTTGATGGGATTTTTGATGATGATCTCCATCAGGCGTAAAAAAAAAAGGCAATTTTTCTCGTTCACACATTCATCCGAGAATGACACTTGGCCTACACTGATGCATCACACTGACATGAAGACTGTGTGTGTGTGTGTGTGTGTGTGTGTGTGTGTGTGTGTGTGTGTGTGTGTGTGTGTGTATGACATCTTTCCCAAGTCCTAATGTGCAATGCAGTGTGGGAGATGTGGCCACTTTGCATGCAGCAGAATTCAGTACTGAAGGACCCCCACCACCACCGTCACACACAGTCACACACAGTCACACACACACACACACACACACACACACACACACACACACACACACTCTCCTATGCTAAATGAGGCCATCATGATGCAACCCAGCCATGTAATTCTGTCCTGCAGCCTGTAGTTATACGTGTTCAAGCAAACCTTCACACAATAATCCTCAATAAAAACGTTCCTACAGGAATTCCTTACGTCCTTCACTCGTTCTCTCTGCATCCTTATCTATATGGGGTTTCCTCTGGGTTCTCAGGTTTCCTTCCAACTTCTTAAGCACTAGTGTTCAGTAGCGACTCTACGTGTAAATGAGTGTCTAACAGATCGCATCACTAACATCTCTTTCTCTTGTGTTTTAGGATGTTTTCAAAAACAGAATAGCATTTACTTTATCATCATTTACATTAGGCCACGCCCACTTAGGGTTTTCATCTGAATACAGATAGTGTCATTTCGTCACACCCCTAGTGTGTGTGTGTGTGTGTGTGTGTGTGTGTGTGTGTGTGTGTGTGTGTGTGTGTGTGTGTGTGCGCACGCTAATTCTTGCTAAATTTTTAATAAATGACTAGCATGATGTTGCAGAAACAATTTTTATGTAAAAAGTATTTTATGGACCTATAGTTATGAACTTTTCCATTTCCATGAGAATCATCTTCATGTTCCCTGAAATAGAATTTTTCCCATTTGAAAAATCACAAATTGTTTAAAACAAACTGCCTGGATAAGAAATACTTCTGTTCTGATGTAAATAAGACGATACTTAAGAGTCTGTGATGGATGGTTACAGCAGGGATTAATTTTTTTCACTTATTAATAATCCTTCAACCCTGACTGATGCAGTGTGGAGCTTCTCATTTCTTAAATGCTGTGGAGGCCAACAAGTCCTTCTCTAATGATCTAACCTCTATCAAAATCACTGATTTATGTTTTAATCTATTTTTGTCCATGATTATAAACAGTAATAAATGATTCCCAATAATCTATTCTTTTCATTTCATAGCATTGTGTCTATATGCAAGTTTCTATCCAATCAGATTTCAGCATTCATGTCACATGTTGCCGTAATGCACGGCTGCACTTTTTTTTAGAGCCATAAACTCTGTTGTCTAAAGCTGTTGCGTCAACCAATCCAAATGCGAGTTGCAATAATGTTTGCATTTTCATCTCCTTTGATAGGATGGTCAGAGCTCAGCTGGTCAGAGTTCACAAACCACATCTGTAGCAAAATGTGCAATCTTAAAAACATATTCATGTGGATGTAACCGCTGTTTTTATATTCCACAAAGACTGACATAGGAGGAGGAGTCACCCAAATGAGGATGGGTTCCCTTTTGAGTCTGGTTCCTCTCAAGGTTTCTTCCTCATAACATCTAAGGGAGTTTTTCCTTTACCACAGTCTCCATGGTGATCATCAGGGATAAACACACACCATTCACCTTCACTGTTAAATTCTCTAAAGCTGCTTTAAGACAATGTGTGTTGTGAAAAACCCAATAGAAATAAACTTGACTTGTACTTCTGCGTTTTCTTTCCTGTAGAATTTGCACAAAAACACAATTTTAATCCAAAGGAAAACCTCAATGTGTGGAGAAATGCATGTGATGAGATGAATATCGAAGCTTGTGTTAAAGTTAATGCACGTGTGCAGTGCAGTTGTGGCTCCAGTGAAAGGAGACGTGTTTAATTGTGTTCATTGGGGTTCTTGCTTCTGCATTTTTACTGTATGAAACTCCTGTCTGTGAGGCAGCGCTCTGTTCTACTGCCTTTTCTAAAATAAATACACACACACACACACACACACACACACACACACACACACACACACACACACACACACACACAGTATACTGTATGCACACAGATATATAGGGTCTGTGACGTGCAGGACACGTTAATATGCTCGTCTCGACTCAGCGTTATTTCCTCCTCGGTTCTCTCTTCGCCTGTCGCTTCCTTTTTACATCAAATTAGGTCACAACCCCAGGACACGTATTTATTTATTTATTTTGGAGGTGATGTAACGCCGCTACAGAAAGGCACTGAACACCGCCATGAGTCACTGATGAGATGTGATTAAATAAACGTCTGGGTTCAGGGACACGTTACACAACCGCGTACGCAACCTCCCGATGTGGCAGCTGTTTACTTCAACACCAGACCCGGTTCAGAAACGCGGGACGATTACACGTCTGCAGCTCTGCTCGACTTCTTTTCATACGAAAGGCCAGAACTTAACAATGCCAGAAAAAAGAAAGTCGGTTATGTAGCATCACCACATTGTGTGAGACGCTCCACCTGTTTCATTTACAGCCAAATCTTCTCCTCCCTTCTCTTTCCTTAACATCCTCAGGGTGTTTTCTTTCTTTTCCTTTACTCACTGGATGGATTATAATAATACAATGATAAAGTTCCAACTGATTATGAGTAAAGAAACACGTACAGATTAATAAAAAGATAGATAGAGAGATTTTGATTTATTCCACATTATTTTTATATATTTCATTTTTATAAAATGTGATTAAATATATTATTTAACCAAACAGCCATTTTATTTAAAACAGTTTTTAAGAATATAAATTCTTGATGTTCAGTATAAGTAAATATAATAAACTGCACTAATAAAAAAAACAAACAAACAATTTTATATTTTGCATTTTTTGTAACTGTAATGAAATTGAACCAAACTGCGACTTGAGGCACGTACCGAACTGTGAAAGTACATCCTTAGTACCTGTTGTCACTTACATTATAGCAGCTATAAATACGTGCTCGCTCATCACTCTTTCTTTATTCTCTCTTTAAACGAACAGTTCTCCCATAATTCACAAACCACAACAACGTTGTCCTGAAGATGTCAGAAAACTCCTAACTGACACTGAAGACTCCTTTCTATAAATGTCTAAAAATGCACAGTCCTGATGTGTGTCTCAGATCTCCAAAAATTCATAAACTGTTCCTACCTTCACAGCTGCTGTGTCCCTCCTCGTACCCGGCGCTGCAGCTGCACCTCCCGATGGGCACCAGCCACTCCCCCTCTGCGCTGCAGTGCATCCTGGGAGGTGAATCGGTGGCGTCCGGCTCGGAATTGTTAACGCAGACTCCCCGAACCTCCACCAGCGTGGCAAATGCGGCCTCGGCCACCGTGTCCGGGAACACGGCGAGGTTCTGCACGGCGGCGCGGCAGCGTTTGTAGTAAACGCGCACGGAGACGATGGCCACGCACGCGCCCACGTCCTGGAAGGCCAGGTGGAAGCCGCGGCGCGTCAGAGGCCCGATTTCACGCACCTCTGTGTTCAGCTTCATCTTCCTCTCGCCCAGGTCGCCCTGCGTGAAGCTCTCATCCGCCGCGATGGTGTCCACTTTACTGTAGCGCGCCTCGTCGTCGTCGTGGCCCCCCAGCGCCCGGTCCGACTCTGCGTACAGCAGGTTAAATGTCTCCTTACAGCTTCCTGCCACGCCCGGAATGCTGTTACAGTCACGCAGCGTGAACTGCAGCTCCACAAAGATACGCTGACCTCCGCGCCGCCCGATCCACCCAGTCCTCAGCCAGTTGTTCTGGTTCGGCTCCATCACGTTACACACCTGGTAAGTGCGGATCGGTTTGTACTTTTCATCCACGCCACTGATTTCCTCCCACTGTGCACACACACACACACACACACACACACACACACACACACACACACACACACACACACACACACACATTACTCCTGTTCTAGTCGCTGTTCATTTCAGCACTACAGGGACTTTTCTTTATACGCTGAAAAAACATTTCATTTTCTCTGAATCTTGAGCAGGTAATGTTTTAGTTTTTCACAACCAGAAAAAACACAAATTTTATTAGTCCAGTATTTTAGTTTTAGTATAATTTATTTCATGATTTTTATTGTTATACAGGGTTATTCAAAAAGAATGACGCATCGCTTCAGTTCTCAATCCTCGTCATGGAACGAGTCAGTAACCAGTTGAAAAAGGAGAAATCCAATGAAATATTGCGTAACGAAATCGGTTCATTCTTTTATAAAAAATCCTGTATATTAATCATTCTTTGTTAGTTTATTTGTTGTAAACTCCTTGAACTCTCTTCCTGACAGCCTTTATGACTATTAATGACTTTTATCTCATTTTTACTAATACTTTTTCATGTATTTAAACCTCCTTTTTCACTCGGTTTGCTTTTCTGATGAAACTACAGGTTCGGAGGGATCCGTACGTTTGCATGCGCGTGTGATATTTTTATTAAAGTGTCTGTAATAAGCCTGTAATTACACTGTGTTTTGTTTAGTTTCCCGGCAGGAGAAAGCTGCAGTAATTCCTGGCCGCGAGCCTGAAGTAAACCTCGCTTCCTTCCTCTCGTCTCTCAGTAATAAAGAGACATAATCAGAAGCTCCGGCGTGTAAATAAAACACGGCTGCAGGTCACGAGGACGGTGATGAGTTTAATTCAGAGGTTGCTGTGAGCTCCTGTTCCTCCTGCTGCTTGTGTTCCAGGCAGGAGTAATCAAGTGAACGGTGAAGTTCAGGTTCCAGACACCGATCTTTAACCTGCGTCGTTACCTGACCTCTGACAAAACGGGTTCTACAGAGTTCTAGCACCTGTTTTTTTGAGAATATCTTAATTTTATTCCTTTATATAAAACAATACATGAAATTATAATAAATATAAATAAAGCAGATTTCTTCATGTTGATGAGCATAAATAAACACTGCTTTAGTTGAACTATAATCCAGGTTATTATTTTAATAGAATTATAAATTAGTTTATTAGAATTATAAATTACAATACAATTAACTGTAGTATGAGTTGTATAATGTACACTACACTATTACTGCTTATTACCGTAATTACAACTAGTTATTTACAGTATTACAGTTTATTGAAGGTATAAATTACTGTTGAATGCAGTGTAAAACTGTGTAATTGAGTTTATTACAGTTAAATGTCGTTTATTTTAGTTGTTTATTGTAATTAGTTGCAGTTAGTGGTTTGGTCTTGAATTAAATTTTCCTCAGATTTCTTGTTAAACATTAATATTTCTAATAAAACGTCACTGCGGGGACTTTTTTTGATGTGTGAAGTGTTTTTTTTTGCTAAAAAACAAACTTTGGAAAGTTCCAAAGTCAGAAAAATTATTAAAATTCACGGATTCCCAAAGATAAAGAATAAATCAGAACTCACTCCATTTGCAGGATATGAAGTCCAGCCCAGTTCTGCCTGGGATTCTTTCGAATTTAACAACAGCACTGAGAGAAACACAAAACACAGAAAATAGATTATAATCATAAATAAATAAGAGTGTCATGAGAAGAGATCTGATATTACTGAAGACAATAACATGAGAGAAACGATTCGTCTTTCCTCATGAAAAACAGCCCGTAATCAGGATAGATAGAAAAGCATCGTCTCTGTGTTACAACTGAGAGAGAGAGAGAGAGAGAGAGAGAGAGAGAGAGAGAGAGAGAGAGAGAGAAAGAGAGAGAGAAGTAGAGAATGTGATCATTAGGACATGATCAGGGCTGAAAGACACACCCACACACAAGATCACACACATGGACAAAGTGGACACTTC
>JBCEWE010000096.1:322500-335000 GCA_039877035.1 Silurus lanzhouensis
AGTGATTGGCCTCTAGAGGCCGCTATTGTAATGATAGTGGACCGGTAACTGGAAAAACTATCTGGATGGATTTTTGCCGATAGCCGATAACACTTTTTTAAGTATTGCTTTATTGTTGATATGTGTACACACAAAACACAGACACACACTTTTACACACCAAGTTTACTGACAGCATTAGTCAGACCTGGTTACAATAAAAAAATAAAAATAAAAATTTTCCTGGAAAAGTAGCACAGAGCTGAATTCTCCTTACTGACTTCTGTCTCGTATTCTAACTCATACAAGTTCCAGAAGTGCACTACAACCTTGAAAGGCTTCAACTAAATGCTACATGAGCTTTTATATGAATGCAGAACGTTTTTTTTCAACCTCGATATGATCTTTTAAAGAAGATGAAATCTGGTTAGTGTCGTGGTTTTTTTTATATACACTCCTTCACCCTTAAAATCTAAAGAGTCGGTAATTTCATTAGAGAGCCGTCTCGCTTGTAGAATCCGCGGCTCACATGCTAACGGCTCGTCTAGACACAGCAATCTAATTAGGTACAGAAAAAGCAGCAAATCAAATTTGGTTAATGTGTCCAGGCTGAACATCACCCGAGAGACAGTGGAAGAGCTCATTAATCACACAGAGCTCTTCTCCTCCAGTGTCCTCTCTCTCTCTCTCTCTCTCTCTCTCTCTCTCTCTCCTTTAACGCTTACTTCATACTGAACCGCACTTCTGCTTCACCACAGCTGGATTCTTTCCCCTTTAACCTGCATTTGGTCAGTTACAGCGCTTCTCTCTTGTTCATCAGTTTGCTCTCTACAGAGCTTCTCATTTTATCAGTACCTGAGGGAAATGTTCATCTCTGCCTGAAGTTCTGGATTCACCTGAAACACCACTATTGCACTTTGTGTTTGACTGAAATCAAACTGAACAGTTTTTCTGAACATTTATTCATTTTCATGTAGGTTCAGGGTTCGGGGGACCCAGTGGTGCACCAAGTACACAAACCATGTAGTAGAGTTCAATTACAGATACAGTTTTTGCTTTCAAATGTACGTAAACATCCAAAGTAGTGATTTATTATAACTACAAATGTTTATATTATAACTATACAAATATCATTTTTGTTTCTTCACTTAATCACCTCAGTTTCTGTGTAAAGACTCGAATGTGACTCTCAGCACACTGATCTATTAATAGAATGATATTAAAGACTCAAACACTGATTGATTTCTATTACAATCATCATGAACCCAAAACCTTCTTTTCTACTACTTCAATAAATTGTCTGATTAAGGTCACGTGTGTTGTGGTGAGTTCGAGTCTGGAGTTTCTACATCATTTATTCCTCTCTAAATGTTCTGCTTGATGTTGAACTGATGCTGAACTGTATGTTGGTGATCAGTAGATTCACCAAGCACCGATCAGAACACGTGTAAAACAGAGCGTGCGCTCGACCCTGATTGGTGACTCGCTGCGTGTTTCACCAGTTACATTTTTCAGTAGGGTTCAGGAAGGAGTAGGTTTCTGAGGAGCAGGGTTCTATGGAGCAGGGTTCAGGAAGGAGCAGGGTTCTAAAGAGCAGGGTTCTGAGGAGCAGGGTTCAGGAAGGAGCAGCATCTCACTCAGACTGTGAGTCACACACCGAATTATAATGGATCAGAATTTAAAATTGAACTGAAATCACAAACACACTGCAAGAAACGATACTTCAGACAGCTGATGTTTACATCTCAGCATCTCATGTGTGGTTTCTCACTGACACCATGCACCAGGATGTGGGGGTGGAATGAGTCTTCACTTAAAGGAAGAAAAAGAAGGCGAGAGAGCGAGAGAGAGGGCGAGAGAGAGAGAGAGAGAAAGAGAGAGCGAGAGATGTACATTTAAAATAAAACACAAACATTAATTAAAACACACACACATACACACACGTAAACACGCACACACACGTACACACACGCACGTACAGCTTGTATTTCCAATCTGTAGTGTTACTCATGCATTTTATTTACATTTCTCCTCATTGGGTCATGTTTATTTAACACAATCAGGCATATTTGTGTATAATGAATGAATACTAAATAACTCTGTGTGTGTGTGTGAGTGTGTGTGTGAGAGAGAGAGAGAGAGAGAGAGAGAGAGAGAGAGTGTGATGTAACGTGGTCAGATGGTCAGGCGGCTGTAGTCCTGTCTCAGGGACAGATTGCAGAGGAAATGCCAGTTCTACTGCTTCATCCAACTCCACACACACACACACACACACACACACACACACACACACACACACACACACACACACACACACACACACACACACAGGCGATTAAATGATTAAACGCATTCTGTTCAGGATTGGGTTGTTTCCATCAAGCAAGATTATGAGTGTGTTTTCAAGGACAGAGCAAGGACACAGAAATGCAAAATGCACAGCGTCAGAGGGTAAAAAGTTCCAGAATTACACTTCTGAACAAGTTCTATTCATGTAGAAATCACTTTATTATTAATAATAATAATAATAATAATAATAATAATAATAATAATAATAATCTTGGTACTCTAGTGTCTAATGAGTGAACCAACAGTTAAATAAAAAGTGTTTAAAAAAGTAATTCTACAGTAAAATGAATAAAAAGATAATATAAAAAGCTTAATAGCAGTGACAAAGAAAATAACAATATAAAATATATATAAACAGAATGTACACAGTTACACTAATTACAATAAAACATTAATATATGATCTAAAAATAAAAAAAGGCAATGTAGCATTTTTTAATCTAAGGGTGATGAATGTTTAATGGTAATTAGGCCACGCCCCCATACAATAATAATATAATTAATGAGTGATGAACATGAGCTCGGTGCTGAACTCATCATTTGATCTTTTAATTTAGATTTTACGCTCATGTTGGTAATACAGAAAGCTTTCATTAGATTTCTGTGGATATGAGAGAAGAGTGTGAGTAAGTGTGTGTGTGTGTGTGTGTGTGTGTGTGTGTGTGTGATGAGTTGGGAGCTGTTGTGTGGGTTGAGCTGACTGAGAGGTGAGCAACGTTACTCAGAGCCTCATCATGCCAAGAAGCAATGGCAGAACCAGCTAAACTCCATTGTCTGTGTGTGTGTGTGTATGTGTGTGTGTGTGTGTGTAACAAATAATTATGTATTTAAATATTTACATACAGACACACACACACACACACACACACACACACACACACATCTCCGATATCTCTAACATCTAACTCCTCTAAATCCTCCATCACTCCAAACTCTCCCATCTCACTTACCACCACTAACTCCTCCATTTCTCCATTTTATGTATTTAATCTCTTTTATCTTCTCCATCTGCAGTGTGTTTGTTGAAAGCGTAGATGTTTGGTGATGTTGATGGTCTGTTCTGCCGAGCGCGAGAAGAACCATGGATCTGTGAAGCCAACTCTGTTTAGAGGCAAACAGGTCATGCCCGGATTGTGCGAACAGACTTCCGTTAGTTTGACAAGTGCTTGTTTGCGAACGTGTGTGTGTGTGTGTGTGTGTGTGTGTGTGTGTGTGTGTGTGTGTGTGTGTGTGTGTGTGTTCTTGGCTGTTCTGTTCCTCTTAATATTCCAAAATGCTACGTGCTGTCTTGTTCAAACGCTTCCCATCTGTAGCCTGGGCAGCAGAAAAACTCGCAGAGTCACATTTGCATTTTAATTCACATTCAATCACCTGTGTGTGTGTGTGTGTGTGTGTGTGTGTGTGTGTGTGTGTGTGTGTGTGTGTGTTGCCAGAAAAAAAAGTTTTTCCTCTTCTTTTGTTTTTTATAAATCTGATTCCATGTAAATGACGACACATAGCTCTCTCTCTCTCTCTCTCTCTCTCTCTCTCTCTCTCTCTCTCTCTCGCTTTCTTTCTTTCTCTCATTCAATCTCTCCATAAAATCCATTATATATCATTGTCATATGGACACCAGTCAACAAAATCTCCCCCCTTTCCATCTCTCTCCCTCTCCCTCAATCTCTCCTTTTATCCCTCTCTCTCTATCCCCTTCTCTCCCCCTCTATCTCTCCACCTTCTCTCTCTCTCTCTCTCTCTCTCTCTCTCTCTCTCTCTCTCTCTCTCTCACTCCCCATCTCCATCTCTGACACTCAGTCTTTCTGCTTCTCTCTCTCTGTCTCTCTCTCTCTCTATTCCCCCCCTTTCTACCTCTCCATTTTCCTCTCTCCTTCTTTCCCCATCTCTAGCATGATCGTACTCATGGCAGTCTCTTCCATCGCAGCACATGATGTTAAATCAGAATGAATACCCACTTCACACATTCTCTGATTTGTGTATCTAAGTGCCTCTCGTCTCATTTTGTGTCTCTTCTTCTTCATTCTCACTCATTTCTCTCTCTCTCTTTCTCACTCTCTCTCTCTCCTGGGCTGACGGCTGTAATGAGAATGGCGTACAGGATGATTGGCAGGGTGGAAATAGGAGAGAAAGCCGTGTTCTCGCTCTCGTTTTTGCTGATTAAACTCTCAGACTGGGGAAGAGATCCAGGTTTCTGGTGTGGTGTCTCTCTCTCTCTCTCTCTCTCTCTCTCTCTCTCTCTCTCTCACATTCTCTCTTTCGTTCTCTCTCTCGTGCTCTCTCTCGCGCTCCTCTCTCTCTCTCTCTCTCGCGCTCTCTCTCGCGCTCCTCTCTCTCTCTCTCTCTCTCTCTCTCTCTCTCTCGCTCTCTCTCTCGCTCTCTCTCTCTCTCTCTCTCACATTCTCTCTTTCGTTCTCTCTCTCGTGCTCTCTCTCGCGCTCCTCTCTCTCTCTCTCTCTCTCTCGCGCTCCTCTCTCTCTCTCTCTCTCTCTCTCTCTCTCTCTCTCTCGCTCTCTCTCTCTCTCTCTCTCTCTCTCTCTCTCTCTCTCTCTCGCGCGCGCGCTCTCTCGCTCAGCTTTTTCTCCCACCATTCCTCATACCTGACAGCTCGATCACTCATATACCACCCTCAGCTTTTCTCTAACACAGAACCATCAGGTCTACTGAAATGTAAATGAGAAAGGATTTCTACTTTTGAGGTTAGAGGTCGAGAGGTCACACTGTTGAAGTGTGTTCATGTCCCGAGTCGTCACTGGGAACCGGAGTATATTCATAATTGTTCTGATATCTGCCATGTTTCTGTAGGAACATCTCATGCTTGAATTTTTGATGCACTGCTTCACTGTGTACAGCGGTGTTTACATTGTTCCTACAAACACGATGGAAATAGTAGAAGAGAACAACTTTTCACTTTGTTTACAAACATAGAGGAACAAGGGCTGTGTATTCACAAGGATCTGGCAACACGAGACGCCTCACGTGCCATGAAGCCCATGAAGTCTTTCCCGTACCACACCTCAGTAAAATCAAGTTTACTGCAATGCATGAACACAATTAGCGTCATTGTGCAGAACATGCTCATTTTTTTATATTTTATTTTTTAACATATGCACATAGTCATTAAAAACTAAAAAGGGTTGCAGAATTCCAGGAATTCCAATAACTTTCCACAGGAATTAACGGAAATAAACAGAATTTACAAAAAAAATGCAGGTTAGCCTAAAACAGGGAACTTTAATGTAGTAGGGGAAAAAAATCTCATTATAATTTTGCAGAAGTTCAACCCATAATCGTTTTTTACTTCCTCCCACAGGAAACAGGTGGATGCTAACGCTAACATTAGCACCGTGCCGTTATGCTAATACTTTCTGTCACTGTTTAAGATCAGAGATAAGAAGACTGCTAAGATCTAGCGGGTGGAGTATAAACTCAAAACAAAACAAAACATATTCCATCACTTTTACACCAAGAACTGAGAAAAAACTTCGCTCCAAGAATCCAAGAACAAGTCGAGTGGTGCTCCACTGCATAATAATAAGACGAACATTATTAAAGCGGAGACGTTTTCTCACCAGTGGTCTTTTTCGGTCCCACTTTCTCTGAAAGCTCTTCACCCTGAGCCCTGATTTGGTCCCTCTTTACTCTCCCTTCAATAAAATAATCCATAAAGCAAATCATGCAGATGCATTCGATTCGGCTTTCGGCGCTTTGTTCGGAATTCCCCGGAGCTTTAATTCCTATAACCTTCCGACTGTCAGGAGAACCTCGACATGACCTTTGATGACCTTTTTACCTCGCCATTAAGTTTGAAATCGATAGCACGCCATGGAGAGCATGCTAAGGTAGAAGATGAGCGTTGACCTTGGGCAGGAGACAAGGTCAGGTCGGCTCGGTACAGAGATGAGGTATTGAGCATATCGAACGGGTCGTGACCTTTGGATTTTTTTTATGCAATCTTAACTGTAACGCTTTCGTCAAACCTCCACCATCGATTCTCCTGTACGCCGCTGCAGGAGTTCAACATGCCGCAGGAAATAAGGAGGCAATTAGCAAGCAGTCGAAATAATCAGTCAAATCCGTTCACGACGCCTTTTTATTAAACGAGGCTTTAAACGGATTAATGCTCCTCCATTACCGGCCTCGCTGATGAGCACGCAAACAATCAGAGGCGAAACGGTATGGAGCGGCACGACTGCGGGAACGACACCAGATTACAGCTCCACGGAGAAACGCGGAAATCCGTCCGTCGTTAAAACCGAGACAGGAAGGAAGACTGCGCATTAATCTCCTAAGCGCCATTTTTTTTTATGCAGCATCTGCACTTTAGCATCTATAATTCATCTCAAATCTCACTAATCATTTATTTATTTATTCATCACAGTCACAGGCGCTCGATAATTAACGACGATCAGGAGTGGAACCGAGGCCCTCGGAGGCTGTCTCGAGGTTTATTCTTCCAGATCTATTCGCGTCTTTACTTGTTAGGAGCCGATCGATCCCTCTGGACTCGCAGTCTGTCGCAAAGCCTTTCAGGGATCCAGAGAAGCAGAGACATCAGAAGCATGTCAGAGGTCACACCAGGATCTAGCAGGAAATTAACCATCTGAGGAATTCATGAAGAACATCCCTTGAGTTCTTGTTTTTCCAGATGACGCTTTTAGAATGGAATCGGGATGTTCAGGATATTTAGATTTCGTTCTTTTCTCCATACCATGAGCACCTAAATCCCTGGTCTGGACGTAGTGCTTCCAGAAATGTTCAGGTTTCACGACAACACACAAAAGTGCTGGGGAATATCTATACATCCTTCACTCAGCAGAAGTGCAGATACTGATGTTTTAAAAGATTCTGGTAAATAATGAAGTTCTGACTGCACTTTTTTTACTCAAGTTAAAGTAAAGACGTTTGTGCTCCGACATGTTCTTCAGTAAAAAGTAGTGATTATTACTACCTGTTTTAGTGTCATGCTGGAATGTGTCTGTTCTTAGTCATGTTCTCATCACTGACTCCCTCTGTCTCATCCACATTAACCCCAGACATCTTACTACCTTCTGCCTGCTCATTATGAGCTTCAGAATCTAGTCTACGTCTGTGGTGTGAGAGACGGGAAACGATGCACCAGTGGATTCAGAAAGCTGCGCAATCACAAGTAACATGTTGATGTGCTGAAAACGGCGCAGTGAGAAGAACAAAGATTGATGATTGATGGTCACCAAATAGATAAAAATAAAATTTTAAAAAAGGAACGAGTCTGTTTTGAAAATGTAAGAAGTAAAAATGACTGAGTGAAAGTAAAAAATTGTCCAAAAAAATAGTGAAGTAAAAAAACTAATACCAGAAAAATCTACTTAAGTTCAGACACAAAGTATTTGTACTTCATCACTTCTGATTTCTGCGATACAGAGAAGAAAAAGAAATAAAAAAGTGGACTAAACCAAAAATTAGGGCCAGATTTTAACCTCAGAATCAATCAATACAAAATCTCTATCAAACTATAATTACTGCAAATTAAACACTAAAACGTCTACACACTGATCACCCTCACCTCTGATTGGGTGAATAAAATCTTTTTGGTGTTGATCGAATTTCAGATTTACAGTATATTAACATGCTCTTTCTAATACGTTACCGTTTCTATAGCAACATCTTGTTCATAGCAACCGGTGCTAGAATGAAAAAATTGTTATGGTGAAAGATTTTTTTCTTCATAAAGTGTCTCCAGTGTCAGCACTTTGTAACTGTCAAACCTTATTAACTTCAACAGCGAAAATAAACAGAAGCTGGTGAGAGGAAAAAGTGTTTAGAGCTGCAACAACTTAAGTGACAATATGAGCAAACTTACACACACACACACAGTCAAATGTTTGCATTGATTTAGAAAAAGTTTCAGTACATTTTTAACAGTTTTGCTATTAGTTATTAGTAGATGCACTGTAATTTTATTATTTATAAAGTGTCCAATATTTAGTGACCAATGATTTCTATGTAGATGGAATTCTCCTCATATTTCAGCACCACTGTTGCTACATTAATATGACGCATCACAACACTACAGAGATGAAAACGTGTCCTGAGAGTCACAGAGTCACAATACAGATTAACATGGCAGAGGCAGAGCTGTAACTTCCTGCAGACACAACAGGAAAAACCTCTGGTTTTATTTCATCATTTATTAACTTTTTATTTATTTTTTGCACTACAAAGACAGGTTTTTTTTTTTGTTTTTTTTTTATGTGAGCCAAAATCATCAAAAAAAATAAAACACTTGAAATAAATAATAAAAAAAATATATATATATATATGTTGATTTAATGCATCTGTACTCAATACTTGGTTGAAGCTTCTTTTGCTTTAATTACTGCCTCAATTCAGCATGGCATGGAGGAGATCAGACTGTGGCATGGAGGAGATCAGACTGTGGCATGGAGGAAATCAGACTGTGGCATGGAGGAAATCAGACTGTGGCATGGAGGAAATCAGACTGTGGCATGGAGGAAATCAGACTGTGGAGATCAGACTGTGGCATGGAGGAAATCAGACTGTGGCATGGAGGAGATCAGACTGTGGCATGGAGGAGATCAGACTGTGGCATGGAGGAGATCAGACTGTGGCATGGAGGAAATCAGACTGTGGCATGGAGGAAATCAGACTGTGGCATGGAGGAGATCAGACTGTGGCATGGAGGAGATCAGACTGTGGCATGGAGGAGATCAGACTGTGGCATGGAGGAGATCAGACTGTGGCATGGAGGAGATCAGTCTGTGGCATGGAGAAGATCAGTCTGTGGCATGGAGAAGATCAGTCTGTGGCATGGAGGAGATCAGACTGTGGCACTGCTGAGGTGGTGTGGAAGCCCAGGTTTCTTTGACAGTGACCTTCAGCTCATCTGCATTTTTTGGTCTCTTGTTTCTCATGTTCCTCTTGACAATACTCCATATGGTTCAGGTCTGGTGAGTTTGCTCCAGTCAAACACACCAACACCATGATCATTTAACCAACTTCTGGTGCTTCTGGCAGTGTGGGCAGGTGCCAAATCCTGTTAGAAAATGAAATCAGCATCTCCATAAAGCTGGTCAGCAGAGGGAAGCATGAAGTGCTCTAGAACTTCCTCTGAATCTATATAATAATATACATAAAAATAATATTTTGTATTGAATTACTAAAATAAATCAGATTTTTTAATGATATTCTGATTGTTGATTTAATGATATTGTGTATTGTTGCATGAAAAAAAAAAGAGTCATCTTCAGCAAGTTGCCTGTGGTACCAGAGAAATAAAACTGCGCTTCATGTGCTCTATTAGTAAACAATCTGAATCCTGTCTCATCGTCCTGTCCACTACGAGAAATGAAATTTGGGGTGAAATGAGTTTTGGAATGGATTTTGGCAGGCTGCAGTGGTCAGGTCACAGATTAAGGCGCTCCTGTGGTGACTTTATGGACGTGAATAACAAGCCATGTGTTCACACTGCATCTTAATTAACAGTTTCTAATAGACCGAGGCACAACACTGACACTGTACTGCCTTTTACCACACACACACACACACACACACACACACACACACACACACACACACACACACACACACGTGCTCTAGCTATATTTGATTGCAATCAGGGTGAACACACACACGTGCACACGCACAGACTGCAGAGCCTGAAATGCAGACAGTGACAGGAACGTGTCAAAACCCCTCGTACTACATCATGTATAGATTTATTCAGACTATAATACGTACACACACACACACACACACACACACACACACACACACACACACACACACACACACACACACTTAGCAGGCATTATGCAATTATGTTGGCTATACTGTAGGTCTTTATAGTAAAAATCTGCAGTTTGTGCGGTTATATTGTTGTTTGGTTTGTGTCTATTGTTGATTATTTGTTGAATAAAAATTCAGCCTACAAAACATTTTCTCTCTCTCTGTCTGTCTCCCCAACAAGACACTTGGCTGAACTCAGCAGGGGGCAGTAAAGCATTCGAGCCTAAACCTACAATTTATGTATTTATTCATCGCAAAAAAACTGCGCTTTAAAAGGTCGGGCGATTTTCCAGGTCATTGGTCAAAGAAGCCCATTCGGAGGAACATCCCTCCTGTTGTCACGGCGATAACGCGGTTGAGGTGGGGGCCGGCGTGTCGGCAGGGTTCGATATCACGCGATCGGGTACGCGCCAAGTTCACAGTCTTAATGAGTCTGAAAGGTCAGACGTCTCCATGGAAGATAAATGGAGCTTCGAATGGAATGCGAGCACCATAGGGCATCACAGGGAGCCGAACACCACCGGGGAGCAGAGCACCACCGAGGAGCCGAGCACCACCGGGGAGCCGAGCACCACCGAGGAGCAGAGCACCACCGGGGAGCAGAGCACCACCGAGGAGCCGAGCACCACAGAGGAGCCGAGCACCACAGAGGAGCCGAGCACCACAGAGGAGCCGAGCACCACAGAGCCGAGCACCACAGAGGAGCCGAGCACCACAGAGGAGCCGAGCACCACAGAGGAGCCGAGCACCAAGGAGCCAAGCACCACTGGAGAAACAAGGAGCTGAACACCAAAAAGTTCTGAACAGTGTTGGAGTTTTTACACCAACAACCGTTCACCTCCGGGTCAAGGACACTCGAGCTCAACAAGAGAAGAGTGATTCCATTTAACTCACACACTCACACACTCACGACTGACATCTTAAACTGCTCCCAAAGGTTGATTTGTGTGTTTCACAATAAACGTAACTTCTTTTCGAAGGTGTTTTTTTTCTAAACAGAGGATAATGAAATGAAAAGTCGGGCCACTTGAAATTTGATGTGGTTATAAAATGTGTGTTTCATTTGCAGCATGAAGCCTCGTTCTTTCTTTCTCTCTTTCTTTCTCTTCTTATTAGATTACGGAACGTCACCAATTTATCACGTCGGCAGGAGTGTAGGACTCGCACGCTGCAAATTTAATACTTGCTCGAGCGATCGCTGTAACAGAAATTCGCACCAGTCTGTTACATATTCTATCACACACACACACACACACACACACACACACACACACACACACACACACACACACACACACACACACACACACACACACACACACACACACACACACACACACACCATGCTGCACATGTTAAATGGGTTTTCTCTCCATTAGCAGGATGTTTAAAACTCTTGGGTCGGCTCGAATATTCATCACTCTCACTGCTGCTCAACCTGTCTGGCTCTTAACTAACACACACACACACACACACACACACACACACACACACACACACACACACACACACACACACTCAGACAGAGCAACACGTGTGCATACACACATCACTGCTTTACACTCGTTCCTCAGTAGAATGTTATAAATATGGCATGACCCTGACTCTTTTAGGGAAATTTTGATGGCGTGATTATGCAGAAAAAAGGAAGAGAAGAAAGAAGAAGGAAGGAGCAGGGAAACTCGCCGAGTTGAAAGGAGGTGCAGAAAAACCTGACAAACACTTTAAGGATGATTTTAGTTCGGCTCGTTACAGACGAGACGTGAGCGCAGACGATCATCTTTCTGTCTGTCCTCATCGATCCGAGTCTCGTTGAAAGTCTCGCTCTATCACTCAATACTGCACTAAATAGTAGCTACATCACATGGGGGCGGAGATAGAGGCAGAAAGGTATAATTATCAAGTGTGCTCATTAGAATTTTATACCACGCCCACCCAGACTTCCTTTAATTTAGCTTCAGGTTTTATTACTTTTTTATTTTATTATTTCTAACATTTATTTGTTTTGAAGTGGGTTTAACTAGTGTAAGGTTTGTGTGTGTGTGTGTGTGTGTGTGTGTGTGTGTGTGTGTGTGTGTGTGTGTGTGTGTGTGTGTGTGTGTGTCATATATTAAAGCTGACAGTAAAACTTTGAGTAGATTAGAAATAATGTAATGAAATAAAGTCTATCAGCCGTGTTTAGTGTAGATGAGTACTATGGGATGTTACACAGATAAATAATACACACACACACACACACACACACACACACACACACACACACACAGTCTGCACAACGACTCGCATGCCTTTAATTAACGTCCTCCATTACGGGCTAATAATCACATACAAGTATATTACAGACCTGCAGCTCCTACAATAACACTTACATTTACTCTGTAGAGACACACAC
>JBCEWE010000096.1:342500-352500 GCA_039877035.1 Silurus lanzhouensis
GAATATAATGGTCACTTTGGGTCAGCTGTGAGAAGCAATCTACAGGAGAAAGATTGCTCCAAAATGGCCGCTGGATGGTTTCTTCTCTTCACTACCTGGAGCTATCAGAAGGTAATATTCTGGTAAATGATTGGTCCCAGATTCTCGAGTGTGTTTAAAGTTCAGCAGGGATAAAAAAAAAAATGCACCTATTCAAAGGTTTCTGATGAAGGATCAGCTTCCTTTGTGTATGATGACTGAGTATAAGTGAAAGACTTCTCAGCTAAGCAGTCTGAGGTTTGCTTTAACACACAACCCACTCGAGTCACAAAACACATCTCCAGTCTGAAATTTCTTGATGGAGAAAAATGCAGCTTAAAATTCCTCAGATGCTCATCATCACATGATCTTCAGAAATCTAAAATGTTGGACTTAATGCCAATGTCTTTTTCTCTATTAGTTTCTTTTTATGGCTTTGTATTGTGTGGAAACTGTCTGTCTATAAAAGGAAAGCAAAATAAACAGGTCACCAAAGGTACCAAAACATGACCATGACCCCATAAAGTAGCCTTTATGTAAGAGTGGGTATAAATAAACTGGGTAGGAATGTGCTCTTGATTAATGATTATCTTCTGAATACACAGAAACTTTAAGAGTTCCACACAGAACACTTTCGAAAGCCTAAGATTCCTTGGTTATCCAGTGAACCCCTATAATCTATTAATCTTTTTCCCTTCAAATCCTCTAGAACTTTTCAGGACACTTAAGAGAATAAAGTCCATTAATTGTTCCATCATCCTTTAAATAATCCTCCTCTGGTATACAATAACAAAGTACGTCAGACTGTACATTATTTTTGGTACATTTGTATTTTTTGTGGTTTTTTTTTTTAATACTGATTTCTTAGCTCCTAAATAAAGAGTTCATCTGGTAATCCTATGGAAGCCACATCTGAAAAGGCTCTGTTGTAGGGTTCCACAGCTTTATGGGTTCCTCCATATCAATACCGATTTTGTGAAATAATGTTGTGAATGATTTCCTCAATAAAGATATTTATGTGGAAAATATGAACAAGGCAAAAAGGTATGAGGACCAGAGGATTTAGAGGAACAAATCAGAGAGCCATGAGAAGCTCGAAAAATCCTGCTTAGTGTTTTTTATTTATAATAAAAAAAAATAAATACATTTTATTTATAGGCGCCTTTTTCAACCCTGAAGGACACGACACGAAACGTGAGAAGAGAAAGAATAATAAACAACATACAGGAACAATGTATACAGTTAATGATATAAGATATAATGTCAATAAGATTTAGGAAGAGTATGCAGTCTTAAGCAGGTGAGACTTAAGTCTGGATATAAAAAAGACAGAGAGTCAATGTTTCTAATGTCTGGAGGTGAAAAGTTCCAGAGCCGGGGAGCAGAGCAACAGAATGCTCTATGCCCCATGGCGTCAGGACGAGCCACCATTATTAATTCAACATAATATAAAGATGCAGAAACTACAACAACTGTCTGCAGCCAAACCAGTGAAGAAGAAGAAGATGAAGGAGAAATATTATCACCCGATCGTCCGTCGCTCAGGAAGTTCCATGGTGACCTCTATTTCACCTCTCCTCAGTTTGAATACAATTAATTAAAGGAAAATCAATTACACTTCAAGAGCATTGTGTGTGAACAAACAAACACGGACAGGCTCCGGAGACGACCTTCGTTATTTCGCATAATAAAAAAGACGTGTCAACACTTCCTCCCGACTCGCTCCACACACACACACACACTCACACACACACACACACACACACACACACACACACACACACACACACACCCCGAGCTACACTGTGGACGAAAAGCAGGTATTTACATGAATAATTACATTGTGAATCGTTAGAGTGAGGTATATATGCTGCGCACTGCAGTTTACTCAGAGAAGAGCGAGTGATGAAAGATTCATGATTCCTGAAAGGTGAGGAGGCCAAAATGCTAACGCTATGCTAATCAAGAGCAGAATATTCATGAGCTTTAATAAAATCACAGCATGTCTTGGGAAAAACGTGTCTTCTTAAAACCCCAGTTGAACTTCCTGTGAAGACTGGAACCCCAGACTGCTGGAGGAAGATGAGAGCCGGGCGGACGTGATGTTCGGACAGCGGCGTGAACGCTGATAAAACCGAGTGGAATACAGTACCAGAGAAATCGGATCAATTGTTCAGAACTCAGTGGAGCCGTGTGACATTGCGGAGGGATTCGCAGGACAGCTTCTAAACGTTATCGACGTCTGAGAAATGACAACTGTTCCAATCAAGATATCTTTAAAGATCTTGCAGAGGCAGGATTCTTCACAGCTCCAGGTTGAGTGTAATAAAGAGTTTCACTGAGAATTTAATTGGCAGCAAGTCAACTTGTATGAAGTTCTAATTAGTTTTGATCGGGATTAAGTGATTCTGTAAAGCCAACTAAATTCATCATTTCCTGGGAAGAGGAAAGGAGAAGCTCAGTTGATAAGATGTTAGACTTCTGATTGGAAGGTCATGGGTTCAAATCCCTCATGGGTTCAAAACATTTCCTACAAAATCGTTCATTATTAGTTTTTTAATCACTTGTTGTCTAAACAGTAGGGATGTGCATCTCCATAATCGAGGTTGAAGTGATTCGCATCTCGATGCATAACCAATGATATAATACACTACAAATACATATGAAATTAGCTACCGATGTGATACGATTCACACTAATCATGATGCAGTGCGATTCGATTTCAATTCCATTTCACACAATGCCACTCAATGCAATAGAAGGAATCTGATGCTCTGCAATTCAATACAGTACAAATAGTTCACTTTTATGTCTTTGATTCAGACAGACAGCAAATCATCATTTTATTTAAGAACCTTCTGACTTCTAACGTGTGGCCCTTTCAGACACACACCTCTGTAGTGCAAAAAAAACCTTTTTTTCCTGTTGTGTCTGCAGGAAGTTACAGCTCTGCCTCTGCCATGTTAATCTGTGTTCTATGTGACTCTCAGGACACGCCTCCGTCTCCGTAGTGTTGTGATGCGTCATGTTCACGTGGCAGCAGCAGTGCTGAGAGAACGCGCTCGAGAAACGGTTTAGTGACGAGATAAAAATCTACATATCAAACATTGCTCACTTTCTAAGTAATAAAAGTATAGCGCCTCTACTAACTATTAAATATAAATAAAACATATTTTATTGAAGCAAATATTTTAAAAGTTGTGACTCACGTTATAAAAACCAACTTCAGCATCCGATGCACACTTTTTAAATCGATGCATCACTTCATTAGCTTTTATTTCGATGCACTGATACGAAGCTGAATCTTACCATCGCTACAAAACACAGAGAAGCTTAAATATTTTACAAGAACAAACAACACCTTCATCGATTTTATCTTTATTTTAAGGTCTGTTTGTCTGTGTGCTGAATCTGAATCTGTTCAGTTTGTCTCCTTTTTTACAATTTGTTTGTGGTAAAAAAGCAAAAATGAAAAAAACTTGTCTGTGAATGCGGCTCTGAAATTGCTCTAAAAAAAAAAACACTCAGAAATACAACAATGGAAGAAAATAAATACGTAGTGGGTGCAGAAATCACAGAAAAATCAATCAGCCCTCACAAAATAATTCAATAATTCGATAAACAAATCGTTTAAACGTGTCGCACTGAATCGAGTGTTTATTCAGTTTCTCTTTTCGTGCAGTCAAATCGCTAAAACTCATGGAGCAAACAAACAGCTCGCAAAACGAGAAAAAAAAAAAACACAGCTGAGTTGAACAACTTCCTGAGTAAAGTTCAGCTGGAAGTGAGCAGACACGACTTTACTCAGAGACTCCTGTGTTCTTATGATGCCTAAAGAACCACACCAAAAACCACACATGCTCCCGAGATACACCTTCTCTTTTCTTTAGATCTCCATGATTCATCACGATGCCCTTCCTACGTTTTTACATAGTTCTCTTCAATTGCAGCTGGAGATGTTTCCACACCAACAGCCTAAAGATCTATAAAGTTTCTCCCTCATGAAACCTCATTTACACAACTTTATAACTCAATTCAATTCATTTCATTTTTATTTGTATACCACTGGACATTGTCTCAAAGCAGTTTTACACAGATAACCTTATCTCTGTAAAGCTGCTTTGAGATGATATCCATAAAAAAAAAACCGCTCTACAAATAAATCTGAATTGAATTGATGGAACCAATAGCATAGCTGAGGTACTGGAGTGAACAGAGGTTCTTTAGGAAAAAAAGCTGAAAAAGGTTCCTCAAGGGTGATTTAAATGGCAAATGTTTCTCGTCTTCTAAAAAGGTTCTTCTCTAAACACTTTCTGAAAGAAATCTAACCTTTACACGTTCCTCTGGAGAGTTTCTGCCGCATTACTATATATTTCAGGAACTTATTGAAAGATCTTGAATATCATTTTCCACAGAATGCTAAAGAAGCGTTCGGTGTTTCTTTCTGGAGAAATGCTTCATGATGAGTGGAAATTAGCATCAGGAGTGTGACATGAAGCTTTGCAATAAAGGTCACATTACACACTCATTGCACATCCTGTCATCCGGTCTCGTCCCAAACCGCTATAAAATAATATTTAATTTTAGATGTGAAATCGTGACACTGACGAAATCTTTGACTTAAAAACACTGAAAAAACAGAAAAAAGTGTGTGAGGAACATGAGGAGCGACTGCCACGTATCTCCTGCTGATTTCCAAGAGCAGTGTGTGTGTGTGTGTGTGTGTGTGTGTGTGTGTGTGTGTGTGTGTGTGTGTGTGTGTGTGTGTGTGTGTGTGTGAGAGGTATTGGCAGGCTTTAGAGCGATGTGAAAGGATGTTCAGGATTCCTGCTGTTGGATTTGAAAAACAGATCAATGGTCAGGTCCACACTGAGAGCTGCTCTGCGTTCACAATACACACTGATCTCAGAAAACAAGCCTCTGAGAGAACGTCACTCGAAGTCCCTTCACATTGAATTTTTATACCACGAGCTGCTGAACTGTGATCGGTCAGAAATGTCCCGTAACAGTAGCGCTGATATTTGTTATTGTTTCTATAGTACCAGCTGATAATTGGTAAGGAGTCTCCAGTGTCAGCACTTTATGTCAGTCAGAGGTTTGCTGACATTTTCAGGACAATTCTTTGTGGATTCATGACACGCCATGAAATCTGGTCAACTTCAGGCGAGTTAATAAACAGAGGCTGGTGAGGAAGCGATTTGTTTACAACTGCTATAACAGAAGTGATAACAGGAGTTGTGTTCAGTAGTCTTGGTGTTAGAGTGTATATTTCTTTTTGTGTTTTTGGTGTTTCGAAGAGCTCTTGCTTCTTCTCGCATGTGTGTGTGTGTGTTTGTGTGTGTGTGTGTGTGTGTGTGTGTGTGTGTGTGTGTGTGTGTGTGTGTGTGTGTGTTCTCCAGTGAAGCATTGATGTGAAAGGATGTGATGTCCAGTAGTCATTCTGTCGTTGTAGAAGAAAACAGATCAATGGCTCAGAGTCAAAGAGACAGACAGACAGACAGACAGACAGACAGACAGACAGACAGACAGACAGACAGACATTCACAATCTTGAACCCTAGGCTTAATCGGATTCGCTGGCCTCTGCCCACTCTATTACAATTCAGGATGAGATTAGTGAGTCTGAAGGACAGTGATGCAGTCCAGACACATGCAGTTCAGACCTCTGCACTGTGTCACTGTGTCCAGACATGAAAAAGGAAGTTCCTGTAAGAGAAAACGAACACAACACAGAGTTCATTAAAGAGCAGCCATTCTATCTTTAAACTAGAGATCAGTAGAGATTAGAGTTTATTTGAGTTCATTATTGGTGATTGGAGGTTATTAAAGGTCAGTAGATGTTATTAAAGGTGATTATTGGTTGATTACCAGTATCATTAGCATCAGTCCAATGGAAAAAAGATTTGCTGTTGTTAATGATCATTAAACATAATGAGAGGCCACTAGAGGTTATTAAAGACTACTATAGGTCACTAGAGGTCATTATTGGGTACTGGGGTTTATTACTGGACTCTAGAGGACAGAGTGGATAGAGGTTATTAGATGTCATAAGAAGTTATTAGAGTTCACTAAGTTCTGTTACAGGATAATGAAAAGAAACTGCACACAGAAGCAAATGACTTCATTCATCAGGCTCTGGCATTCTGATTCCCTCCATCAATGTCTGTCTGTTTCTCTCTTCTGTGTCTGTTTATCTTCTGTGTCTGTCTCTCTTGCGTCTGTATCTCTTGTCTCTCTCTCTCTCTCTCTATCTCTCTTCTGCGTCTGTCTTTCTCTGTTCCCTTCCCTCTCTCTTATGAAATGTTAATACGCTTTGCCTATTACCATCTCATCACCTCTTTCAGTGCACATTTGGCTGGTAAAAGTGTGTGTGAGTGTGTGTGAGTGTGTGTGTGTGTGTGTGTGTGTGTGTGTGTGTGTGTGTGTGTGTGTGTGTGTGTGTGTGTGTGTGTGTGTGTGTGTGTGTTTGGGGGTAAATGTAGGGGTATTTAGGATCCCACACTGGCATGGCTGTGTGTTTGGGGTTTGGCAGGCAGTCATGCTGCAGTGCCAAAGCTCCCAGTTTCAATTTGTGAAAAACACACACACACACACACACACACACACACACACACACACACACACACACACACACACACACACACACACACACACAAAAATCATGAAAAAAGTTAACGGGGAACATGAAAATGTTCTGCCGAAAAAAAAAGAATGATCAGTTTTTCACAACAGTACAGATGTTTCTCCTAAAAGAAGTGAGACAGAGTTCAGTCCAGAGCTAAACAGATTCAAGGTTAAAGGTTCTCTGACACTCATGGGATTGAAATTCTCTCCTTTCTGTTCGCTTTAATTGACAACAATAAAAACACTGGTGATCTGAAAGGAATCTGGTTTATGGATTGATTTACTCCCACAATGAATATTTTTCTCGTCCTCCACCCACATAAACACCCGTCTGACTCCAGCTGAAAGATATCCAACAGCCGGAGGACAGGTGATGAATAAGTCATGATCAGACCCTAAAACACACATACAGAACACACACACACGCTCACACACACACACACGCTCACACACACACACACACACACACACACACACACACACACACACACACACACACACACACAGTTTCCAACTCACTAAAATACATAAGGATGTATATGTAGAGCAGCACCTCGGCCTCTTCTGAGAGAAGGAACGAGTGTGGTATCAGTGTGTTTTTTATGCTTTTCATCGTTCGTCTTACTAACGCACTATAAAATGCCTCGGAACAACCAATATGGAGAGAGATAACGCTCTGTCTATCCTTCCTGTCTCACACTCTCCAGGCTATCAGTGTAAAGAGAGAAAGAAATAAACCTCCTATTTTCCTTCCACAAACACTTACTTGGTGTCAGTGTGGAGATGAACATTTTCACTGCCATTCCAAAACTATTCCAATACTATTCAAACACTATATAAAGATTATTCCAACATCTTTCCAACATTATTCCAATATGTTTTAAGTACTATTTCAACTCCATTCAAATACTATTCCAACACCATTCCAATGTTATTCCAACACTATTCCAATACTATTCCAACACTATATAAACACTATTCCAACATTATTTCAGCACCATTCCAACATTATTCCAATATGTTTTTAGTACTATTTCAGCACCAGTTAAAAATTATTTCAATGTTATTCCAGCACCATTCCAATGTTATTCCAGCACCATTCCAATGTTATTCCAACACCATTCCAATGTTATTCCAACACCATTCCAATGTTATTCCAGCACCATTCCAATGTTATTCCAACACCATTCCAATGTTATTCCAACACTATTCCAATGTTATTCCAGCACCATTCCAATGTTATTCCAACACCATTCCAATGTTATTCCAACACCATTCCAATGTTATTCCAACACCATTCCAATGTTATTCCAACACCATTCCAATGTTATTCCAACACCATTCCAATGTTATTCCAACACTATTCCAATGTTATTCCAACACTATTCCAATGTTATTCCAACACTATTCCAATGTTATTCCAACACTATTCCAATGTTATTCCAACACTATTCCAATGTTATTCCAACACCATTCCAATGTTATTCCAACACCATTCCAATGTTATTCCAACACTATTCCAATGTTATTCCAACACCATTTCAATGTTTTTCCAGCACCATTCCAATATTCTTCCAATACTATTCCAATACTATATAAACATTATTTCAACATAATTTCAGCATCTTTCCAACATTATTCCAATATTTTTCTAGTACTATTCCAGGACCATTCAAAAATTATTTCAACACCATTCCAATGATATTCCAGCACCATTCCAATGTTATTTCAACACCATTCCAATGTTATTCCAACACTATTCCAATGTTATTCCGACACCATTCCAATTTTCATTCCAACACCATTCCAAATTAATTTTACTGTCATTCCAACACCACTGTAACACCATTTCAACAGCAATCCAGTGCTATATCAGCATAGCATATAATAAAACTCATTTCCTTTTAGCCTAAATAGATAATAATACATGAGTAGGAAGCAGTCAAAAGGTCAAATGGTTCTTTCGTAGCATCGTCACAGCCACTTAGACAGATCACAGGGTCATCTGATGGAACCAGACATCTACAGCAGAGCTTCAGGAGAATCACGTCAGAACCATAAACTGATACGTAAGATTGTGTTGTGTTTATATACTGCATGTTTTTTATTCCCGAATACATTTTCAAAGTAACTTTTATATATAAAGTAAATATTTAGCTGAATATTTAATTTAATTATTGAGAACTTAAGAATGATTACCCATTACTCTGTCCCCTCCTGGAGGTCTTTTCCTTCAGCATGTGTTTTTATCTGAAATTGATGGTGGAAACGTTCCTCCTCAGGTGTTCTCCTGTGGTTCTCTGGCTGAACCTCTGGCCTAAAGTCACCTCTTTATAATCATGAGGGAATGTTAATAGCCATCGCTTGGGCGGAGAAGCAACAGCTCCTGAGCTCAATCGTAGCTAATGGACATTAGCACTGAGCCCTCGACCTGAATCTGAGCCTCAGGTCTTCAGCTCCAGGGGGATTTCTGTCCTCTAAAGTCAGCTGACAGATGAAACGCATCTGCCTAATGACAAAAAGTAGATTCCTCAGGGCTTAAGGTCTAAGACTCACACATTCTTACTCTCTCTTTCTCTCTCTCTCTCTCTCTCTCTCTCTCACACACACACACACACACACACACACATACACACACACAAAACGAGCAAAAGTAATAATGGATTTATGGATGGATGGATGGATGGATGGATGGATGGATGGATGGATGGATGGATAGATAGATAGATAGATAGATAGATAGATAGATAGATAGATAGATAGATAGATAGATAGATAGATAGATAGATAGATAGATAGATAGATAGATAGATAGATAGATAGCAAATTTCATTTACAGCAAAACAACACAAAATCAATGGAGAATTTTAAACCCTTCAGCACTAAATATATGGCATGTTTACGATGGAGACATTGTGTGTGTGTGTGTGTGTGTGTGTGTGTGTGTGTGTGTGTGTGTGTGTGTGTGTGTGTGTGTGTGTGTGTGTGTGTGTTCTGACTGCTGCTTGAATCACATTGAGGTTAAACAGTGAAACATTTTTTGTAACAGTTCGGTTATATTAACTTCTCATGTTCTCTGTGTCTTTCACAGCCCTCATACACCTTCACCACTCCGCGCTTACCCCATCATAACCCATCATAACCCTTTATAACCAATCATAACCCCTCATAAACCACTATAACCATTTCTAACATATCATAAACCTTTATAACCTATCGTAACAGTTTCTATCCCATCATAACCCATTATGACCCTTTATAACTTATCATAACCCATTTTTATCCTTTAAAACCCATCATAACTCTTTGCTGCCTCTGCCTTGTGTCAGTTAAACACTCCTCCTCTTGAACCCTGGTAA
>JBCEWE010000096.1:357500-365000 GCA_039877035.1 Silurus lanzhouensis
ATCATAAACTCAGCCCTGGTCCAGTGGGGTGCAAAATTAACGGCACCCTGCATTAACATGGACTGAATGAGCTGGATGAACGTTTATTAGCCAGGAGTCTTAAAAGTATCGTAAATCAAACGGTTGCCAAATGATTGGCTTTGTCATTATTTCAGAAGGTAAAATGGATCGTTTTGTGGAATGACACTAGTAATTAATGTGGTAATCGTCACATTGCACAATGGACGCAATTGCCTAAGAGGGCGGGGCTTTCATAACGTAACAAACCTATACACTAAACCAATCAAGAAGGGCAGCGTAAGACTGGAGTCTCCATTCACTGGATATAAAATCCATCTGAAGTCACTCACCTGAAGTGGAAGCAGTTTAAATCAGTGTTTAAATGAAGGTCCCCACAACCTGAATGCATGAAGAGTCTGTGTACAATGATGAAGAAAATAATCTTCTGCTGCTAAAAAAAATGCATCTCTGACACTTCTATTCAAGAAGCCCTGAGAGCCTGAAGTACTCATGAACACACAGGTGATGGTAATAACCTGAAGCTCATAACGTACTTAACCCGATTCTGCATACAAGGAACTTTCCCTGCATTAAATCCTGACGTTGCTGTGACTATTGCCTCTCTGTTCCTCACTGGAGATTCAGACATTAACATTTGTGCATCATGCTTTATGAGTAGCTGAGACTGAAAAACTATTTCTTATCAAAAATTTGCAACAGCTGTACAGGTGTTGGAGTAAACACTGAATTCGAGAAGGTAAACGCCAGAGATGTGAACGGCATTAAAGTGAGTCGAGCTCAAACGGCAGCATCGTGGGAGAAAGTGTCATCTGTTCGAGTTTTAATCCTCCTTCTGTACTTCAGCCAAGAGAAAGTGAGAATGGGGAGGAACAGAAAGAGAAAGAGAGATAGAGAGAGGGAGCGAGGGTAAAAAAAGATCAGGGCTTAAGCCCTCTCTGAAGGGAGAAGATGTTCCGCCTGCATAATTACAGCCCTGATTCTGGTCGGCCTTGGCTCAGGTTCTCTTCTCCTGCTTTTGTCTTCCTCTTTCCTTGACTTCTCCATGAACCCACTACGTCTAGCGGGACTTCTGCTGAGCTTTAAAGAGCTGTCTAGAAGATATTTTCTGCATTTCTTATGCCTTCTCTCTCGCTCTCTCTCTTTTTTTGCTTTGTTTCTGGCTCCTGCTCTCTCCTGGGAGGTTCTAAAGTTTGTGTCTCAGCAATTTTGGCTGGTTTTCTGTTCTTCAACTCTTCCCTCGTTCTCTCGCGAATGCTGAGGGTCAAACTCTGAGAGAGACAGTACTAATATAGATCGCTACACAGACAGTCAGACAGACAGAGAGTCAGACAGACATACAGTCAGACAGACAGAGAGTCAGACAGACAGACAGACAGAGAGTCAGACAGACAGAGAGTCAGACAGAGAGTCAGACCGACAGAGAGTCAGACAGACATTGTGATGTCAGTATTTATGCGAGGAAATTTCCTTGTAATCAGAATCAACTAATAATGCAGATGTTTTAATCAGTGATCCTGGAACTTCTGTAAAATATGGGCCATTTGACAAGTCAAGAGGCTTTTATTGTCATTTCTACTATCCACAGTGGAACACAGTACACAGTAAAAACAAGACAACGTTCCTCCAGAACCCTGGTGCTACACTAAACACCACAGAGCTACAACACACAACATAAAGCTACATAAAGTGCATCGAGTGCAACCATTTACATTCTGCACCTCTGGTAAAGATGTCATTAACACTCCCCCACCCACACCCACAGCCCGGGAGCGACTTTTTGGCACCACCGGCCTCATTTTCAGTCCAAACAGAGCTTAAACTTGAGACTGAGAAAAAGAAAAACTGAGAAACATCAGATCACAGTCAGCTCTGAATATTTGTTTTTATTTTATCTAGAATTATTGATTTTATTTGTCCATCGAATGCTAATGGTTTTTCTACTTTGTGACATGACACTGTCATTAGATTTGTTAATTGAAGATCCCTTTTTGAAAGATCGATTTTAACTTGTTTTTGAACTTCTGGCGTGTTGAAGAGGTTGTTGTGTTGATGGTTAATGCAGTGTTAATGAAGTGTACAATTTGATTGGATTTTTAGGAAATTAAAACCTCACTATTTTTTGGCTTTTCATTAACACGTGTCTCGGTGTTGAAGACTCGTGCATCTTTGAGCCTATGTTCAATACGAGTCAAATACTCAAGTACTGTTCAAATCAGATACTCAAAGACCTTTACTCAAGTCATACTGGAAACTTGTAATGGAGTAAAATTTGCAGTAAGGAAACTATACTTTCACTCATGCAGGATTTTCAGCTACTCTTCAAACCCCTGCATGTAATGACATCACACATCTTCACCTGATACAAACTTTTCACTCAGAAAAAACATAACAGCTTTTTTTTCTTGTAGAAAACTTGGACATGTGTTTCGGGTCTCCAGGATTCATTGCGCACTTTTGTGTATATTATTATATTATTATATTATTATATTATTAGTATATTATGAGATCTATTGCACGGTTCCTGAAAACTGCAGTGTAAGCAGATTCTTTGTGATTTATGCCTGTGCTCCATGGTGCAGATGTGTAGTGATGAGTGTTAAATACATTTCTTTGTTTAATGATGCTGATGTCCTGTGGGAGGAGAGAAACTAAGTGGTGTGTGTGAACGAAAAAGAGCTATCGCTAATGCCGGCTATAAGCTTCTTATTTTTAATTACCTCTGTATTGTGATCAGAGTCGTTCTGCCTTTCTTAATATGTGTGTAATTTAAAAAAAAAAAATCCCAAAAGACAGAAATAAGAGGGCAGCTCATGGCCACGGGTTTGAGGAGAGGTGAAAGGCAGAGATTTCCCTGAACGGCCTGCTAAATAAGCATAAAAAACCACACGTCCTTTACAACACATTCTTCATTCTCTTTCTGTCCTTTCAAGTAGCATCAAAGTCTGAAGGGACATGGTGAAGAAGCGGACAGGAAGTAAAGACAGAACGCTTAAAGCATGATGTAAGAAGGAACAGGAAGTCCTCTGGGATTTTCACTTTTCCTCCTCAGTTTTTCTTCACTCTCTCTCAACTTGCAAAACACATTTCTTGGAGAACTGGTGGTGTTTTTTTTAAAGGGGACGTCCACCGAGAACAAATCTGTAATATTCCTTTAAAACATCCCAAATGGCATCATGACCACTTCAGTTCAAGGCTCTAACTGATCTCTCGTTCTCCAGGGGAGAGGAGCATCTGGGAATATCAAGGGTTAATGACAAAAAACTCAACCACAACCATGGTAGGTAAGATCCAGTTTCCATGGTCATCTAAACCCAAAAGAAATTAAAGCTTCAGGTGAGGTTCAGTATTATATAACAAGTACTCCTGGGCTGACACAATGTCCCAATGGAGCTATTGGTTCTTCTCAAGCTTTACCCTTGAAATATCTTTACTCACATGAATTATCTAGTAGGGCTTCTACTTGCCCTTTTAGCTTGCCTTGATTTTACTTCCTCACCAGGTGAAGCTCATGCTCCAACTCCTGTGCACTGGGTCTTCTCATGCATTAATCAAGGAAACCACAGGGAGAGGTTTTATTTGGTCACCTAAACACATGCTCTAGGTGAAGCTGGAAATCCTACATGATGTCATGATGCTTCTGGTTTAAAAAAACAACTAAAACAGTTGAGAATGAGTTCCTGACTTTACCACCATATAAAGCTCCTGCTCCAGGTGAACTCCCAAATACAGCATCTCTCAAATGTACATACTGCACACTAACCACATTTGCTCTTCCAACTTCTAGCTTTGGTTCTTTGGAGCTAAAGAGATCAGGCAACAACTACCTCAGGACTACTTCCAATCCTGTCATAATCCTGTTTTCTTCTTCTTCCTGTAGACACCTGATTCATCCTGATGTCCTCCTTCTGGATGGTGTTCTCTGGAGTTGAAAACCACTTGCTGATGCTGAAGATGGTTTCACATGAACAGCCTGAAGATACATGAGATTACTATGGAGGGTTAAAAGCACGGGACTGGAATTAATATTAACAGTCTGCTACAATAGTTTAGGACTACAATAGTTTTGCACTAAAGTGTCCATTAGAGAACAGTTGATAACCTCAACACTGATGGAGCTACAATGAATCAATATGATGAGAAGCTCAGCCACAGTAAGACATTTAAACGGTGTTAACGTTTTAAAGATACCTGTATGTCAATATGACTAAATTATATAATCATATGCAATAAATTAATAATCATTACAAACAATAACATTTCCTAGAAACACAGGATTGCAAGAAACAAAGAATCAGACGTGTACAGAACATCAGTCCATCACTGCTGATGTTTTCTCCATTAGTGAACCTCCTAATGTTGGTGTGCAGTAATAGCTCCCTCTCTCCCTGCATGACGTCCCCATCGTCCCCTCGTCCCCCCGACCCCTGTGACCCCTACGAGCAGGAGGCAGGATGAACACCGACGTACACTGAGAGCTTGGGCTAATTTATAGAAATAAAGAGGACGTATTGTTTAGGCGTCTCACCGGCATCGCAATTACACCTGTCAATAGCCATTAGTGCGACACGGACTGCAGACGACGTGACTGTCACATCCGAGCGAAAATCCACATCCATCCTTCATCTCAACGCTCGTGATGCTCGCTAGCAGAGAAATGAGTGAGATTCTTATGCAGGATCATCTGTGAAGACATCTGTCTCTAAAACACACACACAGTGTGTGTGTGTGTGTGTGTGTGTGTGTGTGTGTGTGTGTGTGTGTGTGTGTGTGTGTGTGTGTTTTATTCAGTGTAAGGTGTGTGTGTGTGTGTGTGTGTGTGTGTGTGTGTGTGTGTGTGTGTGTGTGTGTGTGTTTTATTCAGTGTAAGGTGTGTGTGTGTGTGTGTGTGTGTGTGTGTGTGTGTGTGTGTGTGTGTGTGTGTGTTTTATTCAGTGTAAGGTGTGTGTGTGTGTGTGTGTGTGTGTGTGTGTGTGTGTGTGTGTGTGTGTGTGTGTGTGTTTTATTCAGTGTAAGGTGTGTGTGTGTGTGTGTGTGTGTGTGTGTGTGTGTGTGTGTGTGTGTGTGTTTTATTCAGTGTAAGGTGTGTGTGTGTGTGTGTGTGTGTGTGTGTGTGTGTGTGTGTGTGTGTGTGTGTGTGTTTTATTCAGTGTAAGGTGTGTGTGTGTGTGTGTGTGTGTGTGTGTGTGTGTGTGTGTGTGTGTGTGTGTTTTATTCAGTGTAAGGTGTGTGTGTGTGTGTGTGTGTGTGTGTGTGTGTGTGTGTGTGTGTGTGTGTGTGTGTGTGTGTGTGTGATCAGGAGCTGAAACAGCAGGACTGGCACAGTGTGTTCACATGTGTTATTTGCTGATTCCAGATTGAATTAAATGTGGATTAATCAGATTTATGTAAGAATCCTGCAAACAGCACAAAAATTCTACAATGAAATTATATCCACCATCACCCCCTCCCCCACTTTCCCATCATGCCCTGCTGTGCTGCTGATTCAGCCTGGTGTTCATGTACACGATCGCTGATTTGTGATGATCTGCGGAGTGACGGAGGAACCAGGCCAACATGCTTACAGATGATCGAATCACCCACCATCGAATTTCAATCAAATGCTTTAATCTGCATTAATCTGGTTCTGATAATCAACTCGGCTTTGACCTCGTGTCTCAGGATTGTACATGAGCGCAAGGGTCAAACTAGACAACAACAAAAAATGTTTTGCTCCCAGGAGGATTATGTCTGCGCTGGGCGCAAACCGATTTCAGGCTAAATGTTTTTTCTTTGTAACAGACTGAGTGGAGGCGGAGTGAAGGGGCATTGGGGGCACGTCTATAAAATGACTGGCAGGAGGACCATGTGTAGAAAAACAAGCATTCTGGATCATAAGACTGTTCTCCAAACAGCTGCGTAAGACACTCCTGCTGAGACGTTTATTAATAATTCATTCTCATCATTTCTAATGGGAAAAAGTGATCAGCAACACTGGTGCCCCACAGGGGGCAGTTCTCTCTCCCTTCCTCTTCACCATCTTCAGTCTTGCCATCTTCAGGAGTTCTCAGATGACTCTGCGGTACTGGGATGTACTGTATCAGTACAGGTGATGAGAAGGAGTACAGGAGGGTAGTGAAGAATTTTTTCACATGGAGCCTCCTCTATTTTTGAGGAGGCTGAGGTCCTTCAACATCTGCAGGTCCATGCTGAGGAGGTTTCCTGAGACTGTTGTGGCCAGTGCTTTTCTGTATGCTGTGGCCTGCTGGTGAAGCAGGTTGAGACTCGTGGACACAAACACACTCAACTGATTAATCAGCAAATCCAGCGATGTTGGGGAGGAGCTGGAATCTGTGTCTGATAAGAAGATGCTGTCCAAAGTACATTCCATCTTGGAGAACTCTTTTCAACCACTACATAAATCACTGGTTGAGATCATTTCTGCCTGTGGCCATCAAACTGCATTCAATTCAATTCAAGTTTATTTGTATTGAGCTTTTAATAAAGAACATGGTCTCAGAGCAGCTTCACACAGATAATGTGGAGATAAAAATGAAGATGTTCTTTATAAGTGTAAGTTTGTCCCTGATGAACAAGTCGGTGGAGACTGTGGTGAAGGAAAAACCCCCTGAGATGCAGAAGGAGGAAACCTTGAGAGGAACCAGACACAAGAGGGAACCTCATCCTCATCTGGGTTCCACCGAATGTCCATTTATTACAGATAAACGATGTTGAGGAGCAGTGATGGAGATCAGAGCAGACTGTAGTCCTGAGTCAGTGTAGCAGACAAACTACAGAACTCGTCCCTAAACACCTGATCCACAATATAGTTATACTGCAGTTATAGATTTTCATGCCACGCTTATATAATGTTAATAATTTGGACAATTTCAGTGCAATAATGTTTCCATGTGCAAAATTTATAACTGCATCATTGTGGTGCGACTTTTTCTGACATATGTTTCACTGCTGCTACACATTTCATACAGTTTATTTCAATAAGATTGGATATTTAACTTAATAAGTATAGTTTATTGTACTTTATAAATTAACTGTACTGTGATCAGATTCTAAATAATAATAATAATAATAATAATACAGTAATTTTACATAATTATTATGGCTGTCAAAATTAAGGCGTTAAGGCAAATTTATTTTAACAGCAATTTTATTAACACGATTAATGCAGCGCATTTCTGTTTGACAATTTTGATAAAAACATAAATCCATATAAAAGAAGTGAAATTAAAACCTTTAAAGCAATACACATTTATTCTGTCCTTTTATTACTCAAAAATAAATGAATAAATAAATAATATATATATATATATATATCAAACTCCAAAAAATATTTTTGGTCACTAAACATTTGTTTTCCTGATGTGCCAAGTATCAAATCAGGCACCAAAATCTGCACACATCAGGCAATTAAAACCGCCCGTGTGGTTTGATTCTGGATTGTGGTTTTCGCTCTGCCCGTTATTGATCAGTTTGCTGGCTCTT
>JBCEWE010000096.1:367500-380000 GCA_039877035.1 Silurus lanzhouensis
CTCAGATTCTGAAAGTCGCAGATTTTGGGGCGGAACAGATAATAGAGTTAATAGCAAAATATCCCATGAATTGCGATTCTCGAACACGCATCCTGATCCCTGATTAACCGTCTCACCTACAGTCCTGAAAAGCTGAACAATTTAACGCAATACTACACAAAGCTTTGATTTTAATGTAATGTTTTTTCATCACATCATAAATGTAACTACGTACATAAACTTTTTATAACTTTTCCTTAGAAATTATTTAACCATTTAAAACACAAATAAAAACATATACAAGAGTATAAAATAAATCCCATAATAAAAGGAATAAAAAAAATACCATACTGCAGTTTTACACTCACAGTAATTACATTCAGTTGAGAGGGAGTAGGAAACTACTGAAACACAGAAACTACTGAAACACAGAAACTACTGAAACACAGAAACTACTGAAACACAGAAACTTCTGAAACACAGAAACTTCTGAAATCCAGAACAATAGAATCTATTGAAAGAGAGAAAATAATAAAAACCCGAGAACTGCATAAACTATTCAATTCGATTTAGTTCAGGTTTATTTGTATTGAGGTTTTAACAATTAACATTGTCTCAAAGCAGCTTTACACAGACACTGTGGTGATGAAAATTAATAAGATGTTCTTTATAAGTGTAAGGTTGTCCCTGGTGAACAAGCCGGTGGTGACTGTGGCAAGAAAACTCCCCGAGATGAACTACTGAAACGACTGAAACACAGCACTTGTAAAACTACTGAAACACAGAAACTCCTGAAACCCAGAACTATAAAACATACTAAAACTGAGAACTACTTAAACCCTCTGAAACAAGGAAACAAAGAAACTACCGAAACACAAAAGGTCCGAAACAACTGCAACTACTAAAACACAGTACTACAAAAATGACTGAAACACATATCTTTGAAAACGACTGAAACAAAGGTTACTAAACGTAAAGCACTCATTCCACTGGAGTCCCATAACCACCCCATAAATATTTCTTACAAAAAAAACTAAAAAGTGACCAGAAGACCAGAAGGCTAGACCAGGCTAGACCAGAAGGCTAATCAGCAAATATTTCATCATCTGCATTTGTGGAAAAGTTTGGGCTAAACTGAGCTAGCCTAACATTGCTAGATCTAGATGCTAACAAGGTACTACTTTTTATATGTTCTGAAGTTCTTTAAACAAATACGAGAACAAATTGAACAGATTGAAAGACTGAACCCTATTTTGGATGTCTTGCATTTCTCTTCTGCATTTCATAGCTATGATATTACTTACATTTCTAATTTTAGTTGTGTAAAATGTTATTTTTTAAAGGGGGAGAAAAGGGACCTTCTTTTGGCATCTGTTTTTTAAATCTTGGCAGCCCTCAGTGGTCTGGAGGATTATAGCAAGAAAACAGCTTTGATTAGCGGTTCATCATATAAATAAATAATTGTGACAAAACAATGTTTTCTTACACAACAGATGCAACTGCATGTATCAGGGTCAGATGCGGATGAAGTTGTTAACAGACACACACACAAGCACACACACATGCACACACACACTTACTTTCTTTACGCTAATCACCGCCCTCCTTCTATCATCTTGCGCCAGCTCGGAACTGAATTCCCAGCCGTGAATATGTTTTTGAATCCGAGCTTTAAAAATATCCAAAGAGATTTCAAGCTATATGAGATTATTTCCCATCCTCCCTCTCTCTCTCTCTCTCTCTCTCGCTCTCTCTCTCTCTCTCTCTCTCTCTCTCTCTCTTTTCATGTTTCTTCTTCATTTTTTTCAGGAATCTGCGTTTTTTTTTCCGGTTCATGTCCAGGGCAAACAAGGATTCAAGCTAGAAAAGTTTCTCTTCTATGTCAGTTCTGAACTTTTCAGTGAAGTGTTTGGGTTTGAGTTGCATGTAAAAGAATCAGCAAACAAGGAACTCCACAAATCCTCATACACTCTCACAAACCCTCACAAACCCTGATACACTCTCACAAACCCTCACAAACCCTCACACACTCTCACAAACACTCACAAACCCTCACACACTCTCACATAACCTCATACACTCTCACAACCCCTCACAACCCCTCATACACTCTCACATAACCTCACAAACCCTCATACACTCTCACAAACCCTCATACACTCTCACAAACCCTCATATTTAACCCCCACACTCTAACAAACCCTCACACACTCTCACAAACCCTCATACACTCTCACAAACCCTCACATACCCTCATACACTCTCACAAACCCTCACAAACCCTCATACACTCTCACAAACCCTCACAAACCCTCACACACTCTCACAAACACTCACAAACCCTCACACACTCTCACATAACCTCATACACTCTCACAACCCCTCACAACCCCTCATACACTCTCACATAACCTCACAAACCCTCATACACTCTCACAAACCCTCATACACTCTCACAAACCCTCATATTTAACCCCCACACTCTAACAAACCCTCACACACTCTCACATACCCTCTCATACACTCTCACAAACCCTCACATACCCTCATACACTCTCACAAACCCTCATACACTCTCACATACCCTCATACACTCTCACAAACCCTCATACACTCTCACATACCCTCATACACTCTCACAAACCCTCACATACCCTCATACACTCTCACAAACCCTCATACACTCTCACATACCCTCATACACTCTCACAAACCCTCATACACTCTCACATACCCTCATACACTCTCACAAACCCTCACATACCCTCATACACTCTCACAAACCCTCATACACTCTCACATACCCTCATACACTCTCACAAACCCTCATACACTCTCACAAACCCTCATACACTCTCACAAACCCTCATATTTAACCCCCACACTCTAACAAACCCTCACACACTCTCACAAACCCTCATACACCCTTATACACCCTCATACACTCTCACAAACCCTCACACACTCTCACATAACCTCATACACTCTCACAACCCCTCACAAACCCTCATACACTCTCACATAACCTCACAAACCCTCATACACTCTCACAAACCCTAATACACTCTCACAAACCCTCATATTTAACCCCCACACGCTAACAAACCCTCACACACTCTCACAAACCCTCATACACTCTCACAAACCCTCATACACTCTCACAAACCCTCACATACCCTCATACACTCTCACAAACCCTCATACACTCTCACAAACCCTCACATACCCTCATACACTCTCACAAACCCTCATACACTCTCACAAACTCTCATACACTCTCACAAACCCTCATACACTCTTACACTCTCACAAACCCTCATACACTCTCACAAACCCTCACATACCCTCATACACTCTCACAAACCCTCATACACTCTCACAAACCCTCATACACTCTCAGCAACCCTCATACACTCTCACCAACCCTCACATACCCTCATACACTCTCACAAACCCTCATACACTCTCACAAACCCTCATACACTCTCACATACCCTCATACACTCTCACAAACCCTCATACACTCTCACAAACCCTCATACACTCTCACAAACTCTCACATACCCTCATACACTCTCACAAACTCTCATACACTCTCACAAACCCTCATACACTCTCACATACCCTCATACACTCTCACAAACCCTCATACACTCTCACAAACCCTCATACACTCTCACAAACCCTCACATACCCTCATACACTCTCACAAACCCTCACACACTCTCACAAACCCTCATACACTCTCACAAACCCTCACACACTCTCACAAACCCTCATACACTCTCACAAACCCTCATACACTCTCACAAACCCTCACATACCCTCATACACTCTCACAAACCCTCATACACTCTCACATACCCTCATACACTCTCACAAACCCTCATACACTCTCACAAACCCTCACATACCCTCATACACTCTCACAAACCCTCACACACTCTCACAAACCCTCATACACTCTCACAAACCCTCATACACTCTCACAAACCCTCACATACCCTCATACACTCTCACAAACCCTCATACACTCTCACAAACCCTCACATACCCTCATACACTCTCACAAACCCTCATACACTCTCACAAACCCTCACATACCCTCATACACTCTCACAAACCCTCATACACTCTTACACTCTCACAAACACTCATACACCCTCACAAACCCTCATACACTCTCACAAACCCTCATACACTCTCACAAACCCTCATACACTCTCACAAACCCTCATACACTCTCACAAACCCTCATACACTCTCACAAACCCTCATACACTCTTACACTCTCACAAACCCTCATACACTCTCACAAACCCTCACATACCCTCTGTAAACAATACGCTCTGTAATGTGATTATTGGAGAGTGAGATGTGTTTTGTTGTCAGTTGCTTTTATTTTCAGCCCACGGAGCGATAACACTCAACAAAGACCACTCGGGCGTTCTCCAGCTCACTTCTCAGAAACCGTGTTTACGCACTTCACATGAACGCTGAAATGACTCGCTCGCGCTGTCTGCTAAATGTGTTAGCAAGACACACTAACACTGTACTGGTTGAGTCAGAAAATACTGAATCACAAAATCTACTGAAATACTACAACACAGAAACTACTGAAACACAAAAACTACTAAAATACTACAACACAAACTACTGAAATACTAAAACACAAAATCTACTGAAATACTACAACACAAACTACTGAAACACAAAACCTATTCAAATACTACAACACAGAAACTACTGAAATACTACAACACAAATTCTACTGAAATACTACAACACAAACTACTGAAATACTAAAACACAAAATCTACTGAAATACTACAACACAAACTACTGAAACACAAAACCTATTCAAATACTACAACACAGAAACTACTGAAATACTACAACACAAACTACTGAAACACAAAACCTATTCAAATACTACAACACAGAAACTACTGAAACACAAAACCTATTCAAATACTACAACACAAACTACTGAATTACAAAACCTACTGAAATACTACAACACACAAACTACTGAAATACTGAAACACAAAACCTACTGAAACACTACAACACAGAAAACACTGAAATACTGAAACACAAAATCTACTGAAATACTACAACACACAAACTACTGAAATACTGAAACACAAAATCTACTGAAACACTACAACACACAAACTACTGAAACACAAAACCTACAGAAATACAACAACATAGAAACTACTGAAATACTAAAACACAAAATCTACTGAAATACTGAAACACAAAACCTACTGAAATACTACAACACAAAAAGTACTAAAATGCAGAAACACAGATAAATGAAACACTGACATTACTGAAATAAAAAACTACTAAAATATTGAAACACAAAAACTACTAGAACATAAAACTTCTGAAATACTGAAAAACAAAAAGTACTGAAATACTGAAAAACAATTTGTGAATTTTTTTTTATTTTTTTATCACAAACTGAAAGTATGCCCCAGCACTAGTTTCCCTCTTTGGGACACTCCTCTTCCTCTCTCTCTCTCTCTCTCTCTCTCTCTCTCTCTCTCTCTCTCTCTCTCTCTCTCTCTCTCTAGCTTTTCCTCTCTCTCTTTCCCCCTCATTCTCTCTGGAGCGTCTCCTTTGGCTCTTTCTGCTCACACGCAGACGTCGGCGTAAACAATGTTAGCGAGAGTTCACAATCCTCACCAAGGGATTTCTGGCTTTATAGACGCTCACAGCGCTCCGTTTGATCTTCTTCCTTTTCCGTAAAATAAATCAAAACGAACCCACATCCTCACCGCCACGCCGTTATTTTAGCAGCACAGCGCTGAACCTAAAGCTGTTCTCAAGCTAATTTAGAGTCACGCTGCTTCTCTTTCAGCCCACAAATAAACCAAACAGAAAGAAAAGGGTTTGAATGATTTCGCAACCTTCTGGTCATGTGCTGAACTTTAACGCTATTCTCCATACCAGAAATTCCGATAACTAATTGTAATGGTTTTATAGCACTTCATATTGGAGTGAATCTGTAGAAATCTGTAGTAAATCTGTAGAAATCTCTCCACAGGTCCAGAGCTGGAGATGCTTCATCTGAGATCGACTCAACCTGACACACGTCCCGTTAGAGTTGCCGTGAGCACAAACTTACCAACTAGTCAATTAATTAAACAACAACTTCATGAAAAAAATCATGAAGGAATTATTTTGTTTCTCAGCTCATAGCACACATAGCTCAGTCTCAGGTAGGAGGCGTGGCCTATGCTTTAAAAGTACATTAGAAATGATCCAGGTGACATGGTGGTACTGCTACAGACGTTTTCTTTGCTAAGTCACGGCGTGAGCGCAAAGCCAAACTGGAGCCTGTTAGATTTATTGATCAAGTAAATTCATGGAAGTTAATTTTTGCTGATCTTATTTTCTCATTAATAAATATTATAAAAATCATTAATAAAAAGATATTCTCACAAAAAAATTATTCATTCTTTATAAATATGTATTAAATGATTCCCAATATACTTTTCTTCATTTCAGACGTTACATCACGTGTAAAATAGTACTGTAGTGTGAAATACACATTGCTTGAAGGATGTCACTTTAACCAATCAGATTTTGCCCTCTAGTCATTTATACTTCGGTGTTTTCTTTTCTGTAGAATTTGCACACAAACACACAATTAGCACAGAATAAATGCACAGAAACGCAAGTGATCAGGTGAATATCGATGCTTCTCTAAAATACTGATGGTTTCTATAAATGTGGGCTCATAATGTTGGGATTAAGTGGATTGATTCAAGAAGAACATCACTGAAGGCCTGGGGGTAAAATACACAACCTGATACTGCTAAAATATCCTACTTTGTACTGTTTTACAATGTCAAAGGTCACATTGTACCAGGTTTTCTTTCACATTCATTTCATCCCCACATCATTTGTGTATTTTCCTTAAAGGAGAATTCCTTAAATTTCATCATTAAAAAAGTAAAAGAAGAAAATTCCTGCTATGGAAAAGGTCTGGAATCTCAGATCTCAGGATTGTAAAGTGGTGCTGATTATTTCAGGGTTACTGACACCTGAGAGGGGAAAAAACCCCTGAGTTCCCGAGTGAGCCTGTGAGTGACAGATGACACGAAGCTGCAGAATAACTTTGCATGATTATACGAGTATTAATGCATGAATTGAACATGTTATCTTTGACCAATCGTGATGCCGCAAACTTGCAAGCTTATAAATATGAATGAGCGACACGCCGCATATTAATGAGCCGGGACTGATTACCAGGTTGTAATGTTGAATACCTTATTAATGTTTATAGCTGCTTATAACGCAACAGTACAATGATGTAACTATAACGGGATAAAAAGTGTAAAAAAAACGCTTTTTATAAGGTGGCTCCTTCGAAACGTCTGTGAATTGCATCGCTCATGTGTGAAAACCTGCTCATGTTATTCATCCTACCTGCTGGTCTCCCTGAGAGACAAGACCACTTCCTCCTTCCTCGTAAATAATTCATACCAGCCGCTAAATATCACAGATTAATACACAAGAGACAGACCGGTGTGTGTGTGTGTGTGTGTGTGTGTGTGTGTGTGTGTGTGTGTGTGTGTGTGTGTGTGTGTGTGTGTGAAGTATGAAACGCCCGGACCTACTGGAAGATGTTCTGATACCGCATTGTTTATAATCTAAAGAACACAGATACGTTTATTAGTATTGTGTAACATAAATAGATTATATACGCTATATGCTAGTCATTAGCATGGCTTCAAAACGAGCATGTGCATCAAAACTCGTGACATTTATGACACTTTGCTGCTTTACTTCCTGGCTCTTTGAAATGTCATGGCAATCATGCATCATGTTTGCATCATACTGCGACATGGAAAACCACCAGATAGAAGAGCTATAAATGTAAATAAGGTGTGGCTTGATTTTTTAAGGTGTGGCTTTGCATACATTCGAAATTATGCAGATGATACTGAAGCACAAACTTTGTTGCAACTAATACAAACATTTTCTTTTTGATGTAACAGTGTGAGGCTGCACTTTTATTAACTGGGAACTACATTAGCCTCCAGTGCTAAATGAACGATTTATTGATTTCATCTGTTTAATCTCATTTTCTCATTACTGAAATATTGTAATTTATTCAGTTTAAGATTTTAACACATACTGCAGCAATAAATCTTCTTATTACTCTGTGCACCCATATAACGAATTTCTACAAAACTGTGGAATTATGGGATTGAATCGCATCCACACATCAGAAAGAACTGCGTTGTTTGCTAAACTCTATCGAATCATGCTAGAGCTAAAGGCTGAGCGAATTAGCATGACTGCTCGTGCAAGTCGAATAAATCAGGGTTAAAACACACATGAAAAAAATAAAAAAACACATTCTAGTCCTTCTCCATCTGCTGTTCCTAAATAAATAACAGCAGTGACACGTTAGCGTGGAGATACAAAGAGCTGTGTTTAGCACAGACACTCATTAAAAAGCAGGAAAGCAGATATCCAGTGACAGATGGACAGATTGAGGTATAAATATACTCTAACTTTGCGCTTGGCACTAATCCACATCAGACACTCAGCCAGAAATGCCAATACAATCACAAATACCTGTACAACACGTGTGCACATACGAATACGTGCACTATTACACCCCTACAGTTAACTCACACGTGTTAATAGTCCTACACTACTATGAGCTGTTGCCATAAAAGCAATAACAAACACATTAACATAAACCGGCGGCAACGTCGGAGCTGCTATTACAAACAACTAATCAACACCATCTGACCAATCAGAATGCAGAGCTTGTGTAATGAGTGAATGAGTCAGGAATCAGGACACTGATGAAGGTTATATCTGCTCCTCCTCCTCCTCCTCCTCCTCCTCCTCCACACCACAGCGAATCCGTGTCTAAAATCATAAATAAAGCATCCTCATCCGGGACGCTCCGTGTCCGCTGTGTAACCTCGTAAAGCTGTCAGGAATAACGTCTGGTTTTTGAGAGACTGAAGGAAGTGAGTGTAACTAATCCGAGCTTTACGTCTCAATCTCCCTGCACTCCGTTTCTCCTTCACTGCTCTCTGATCTTCCACCGCTTTGTTCCTCATAACTTGGATAAATCTGCTTCCACAAGTCAGTCGAGACGTTTATTAATTAAACACAGCCACAGAGAAAAGTTTAACTGTTAAAGTGAGATCAGACCAAACCAGATCAGACCAAACCAGAGAAACTAGATGAGACGGACCGGAATATACCTTTGTCTAAATCCAAGAAGTTTGAAATTTCTTCTTTCACTTTGCTAAAGTAAAGCTAATGGAAGTTAATGGCTGCCAGTTTAGACTCTGAATCACACACTCATTTTTCCTGAACACACTGTATCACCATTTCCACCAAAAATGTTACAAACCACAGAATAGCACACACCAAACAAGCAGGAATGGTATTATTATTATTATTATTATTATTATTATTATTATTATTATTGTTGTTGTTGTTGTTGTTGTTGTTACAATACTTCTGGAATGTAATCCTGATGCTGGAGTGTGTGGTGATTCAGACACAAAGATTCCAGAACCAACATTATGTTTAGCCACACCTTCACCATTGAGGTGGAAAAGAGTATTCAGCCACGCCCACTTTTCCAAAACTCATAAGGCAAACGCAATTTAAAGTGAAAAGCTAATTGCTTTATGCTAGCTATAGAATCGATAATCTTATATTTGTTTATAATCAACGGTTGGGATTGTTGGTGCTCACAGTGCCACACCTCCTTCCTGAAACTGATCCTGATTTCCGGATTGTGTGAGGATTTAGACGAGAAGGTTTCTCAGTTATGCTAAATTGTAGTTACGTGTTAGCTACACACAGCAAAAATTATTTAGCTCCACCAGTCAGAACAGAGAGCTAGGCCACACCCCTTTTCCATAAAAGGCAAGTGGTAAGACAAATTTGCTATGAAGTAGAAAAGCCGATTACTTTGTCCTATGTTTATCCCACAGCACTGCTGAATTCTGGGGAATCATTTTCCCCGACAGTAGTGCGGGTTTATAATTATGAGCTTGTTCTAATAGATTATGGTTTCGATGGTAACATGGACGTGAAGAAGATTTTTTGACTTGTTTTGTAAGGTTATGTTCTGGAAGGAGTCTCCTGTGTCAGTGTTTTGTAGCAGTCAGAGAGAAGAGTAAAATCGTTCTCTTCAAATCAGAGGGTAACGATGTTTATTGGCGCTGTAGCATAAGAAATAATCACTCAGCTATTGGTTTTGCAGATGTTTTACAGTGTTGTGTCACTGTAAATACATGAAAGTACAGTGTAACATTCGATATCGAATTAAAGGTCTTGTGTGTTGTATTTATTCTGTGGTGTACGAGGAATAGAACACAGGGACGTGCTGACAGAGATAAACAATCATCTCTGTGGTGGAAACAAACATTTATTTAAATATTTATTTTCTCAAATTGTCCTTGCTCTGAGTATTTGATATTCCAGAAGGTCAGCTATAAAGATATGAACCTGTGTCCTCCTGCATCCTTCAGTGGTCCAAAAGGCTAGACGTGATTTGGTGTTGTGATTTTATTAGCAAAAGAAAACCAGAACAGGAGAAAGAGAGAGAGACAGAGTGAAGAGAGAGAGAGAGAGAGAGAGAGAGAGAGAGAGAGAGAGAGAGAGAGAGAGAGAGAGAGAGGTCTTCAGAGGAAGCCTTGGCTCTCATCTCCAACATAATCAAGCTTGAAATCGGACCGCCTTGAAAGAGAAGGTTCCGGTTGTTTTTTTCATACTCTCTCTCTCTCTCTCTCTCTCTCTCTCTCTCTCTCTCTCTCTCTCTCTTCTTCATTCTCACATCCTTCCCCCTTTTTGCCTCTGTCCTAATCTCTCGCTCTGCTGCAGATGAAAGCCACGGGCCGGACGAGTCCCGGGTCATGAATATTTATGAGCGCGGCTCTTGTTTACGCTCGAGCCTTTGAAAAGGTTTCTTGTGGGACGTCACCCCACCTTCACCTTCACCTCCTCGTCATTCTCTTATCCTTTCATCTACATGACACCTAACATGAAAACACGATTTTACCGCTCACACACACGAGCATCGTTTCCTCCCAATCCGGAAAACGAGACGCATCCGGTGAAGGGATGCTCATGCGCAAGTCACGTGAGCGTATTCACGTTTTTTCTTTCAGCAGGTTACGTAACGCTTGTTAGGGGCAAGTCTGTTAGCGCTGATGTGCTCCATGCTAAAGTTACAGATTTGGCATGTTTGGAAGATAATTCATCAGAAACAAATTAGGTTGAAATATAGGTTCAATAATCTTATATTTCTTTATATGAAAGTCAGTAGGAGTAAGACAGAGTACATGTGTGTGAATGAGAGGGAGGGTAGTGGAGGGGTGCGGTTGCAGGGAGAAGAGGTGGAGAAGGTGGAGGAATTCAGGTACCTGGGGTCAACAGTGCAGAGTAATGGAGAGTGTGTTAGAGAAGTGGAGAAAAGAGTGCAGGCAGGGTGGAGTGGGTGGAGAAGAGTGATAGCAGGAGTGATTTGTGATAGAAGAGTATCTGTGAGAGTGAAAGGGAAAGTTTATAGGACTGTGGTGAGACCTGAGATGTTGTAGGTTTAGAGACAGTGGTGTTGAGTAAAAGACAGGAGGTGGAGCTGGAGGTAGCAGAGCTGAAGATGTTGAGATGTTCGTTGGGAGTGACGACGATGGACAGGATTTGAAATGAGTTCATTAGAGGGACATCGCATGTTGGACGTTTTGGAGACAAGGTGAGGGAGGTGAGATTGAGATGGTTTGGACATGTGCAGAGGAGGGACATGGGGTATATCAGTAGGAGAATGCTGAGGATGGAGACACCAGGAAGGAGGAAAAGAGGAAGACCAAGGAGGAGGTTTATGGATGTTTTGAGGGAAGACATGCAGGTAGTTGGTGTGAAAGAGGCAGATGTAAAGGACAGGGTGGTATGGAGACGGATCATCCGCTGTGAAGAAGAGGAAGAAGAAGAAGAAGAAGAATCTTATATTTCTTTATAATCTTTTAACAGTATTTAGGCCACGCCTACTTCCTGAAGCTGTTCCAGATGTTGGAGTGTGTGATGATTAAATGAGCAGATTTCACAGTTATGAGTTGGTATCAAAAAGTTTGGAGACTCGTTCTGTTTACATGAAAGAACTTTATTTATCTACATTTCCACACAATCACCTTCAAAATAATGCCATTGCACAGCAACACAGCGCCTCCAGAGTTCTTCTGGAACGTGTCCTGGGACTCTTCTTTTCAAACCTTCTGCGATCACGTGAATTCTTCACCCACGATCATCATGCACGAGTTTCGACGGGTTTTGAGCTGGTTTCTGATCTCTCGTCTTCTTCCAGCCACACACCTTGAACTGCTCATTACAGCATCTCTGTATATCAAACGTACATCAAACATACAAACGTCTGTGTGGCAGATTTGCCCAGTTTCATGCAGAATTTCACGTTTGTTCACGTGTGCTCTCTAACTTGCTGTCCTGGTGAAATCACAGACGTG
>JBCEWE010000096.1:385000-407500 GCA_039877035.1 Silurus lanzhouensis
TGAGGTACAATTTTCAGGCTGAGGACATACAGACAGACACACAGACACACACTCCACATGTAATATTTTCCTGAGGCTCAGAACAACGCCTGAGCATCTAAACCATGTCCGGATTATCCTCCATGCTAATGCTAGCGCTAATAACTAAATCACCTTCATAACTGTTTAAAGCCTTTCTTTCAAATGTTGCTCGTGACAGGATTTATAGGTCATGTTCATAATCCTTAATATTCCATTAAACCGGAAACAAGCTGAAACAAGTTCACTGATAATGCTAATTGTTAGCTAATAACACTAACCTAACAGGATTTTTGAGTTATAATTATAATTGATTCTAAAATTATGTTTTAGCAGTTAGCTGCTATAATAAATACTAAGCAGATCCATAATATATTGATAGCCATAATCGTCTGTGTGTATGCTAGTCAGAGTGTGTGTGTGTGTGTGTGTGTGTGTGTGTGTGTGTGTGTGTGTGTGTGTGTGTGTGTGTGTACGTGTATAAAACTGATTATGATTATTAAGTTTTAACTTTAAAAGAGGAGAATGAATAAATGACAATCTGTTCTCCTCCATCAGTTCCTAATTTGATACACCACATTTGCTCTTGTTCCTTTATTCTTCATCATCATCACCATCAACACTGCGGCTATTTAGAGGAATTAAAAACAGCTTGAGTAACGCAGAAGTCTAGGGAACAGAGGAAAGAGACGGAGGTGAAGAGAATGCTTTTCAGACCAACACCATTTTGATATTTATCCACAAGCTGTTGTTGGAAAGCGTTCAGGGATGATCGCTGAACGAGCGCTCGCAGCGAGATAGCGATTAGCATGGCGCTTTATTTTATTAGCCGCAGAAGCGTGTCCGAATCGCATGTAACATTACACGCAATTATCACTGATTGCTAAGTGCATGGAAAGTGGTTTAGAAAGCGGTCAAAAGTGTCAGAGCTGTTAAACGAGGCGGAGCGTTTAATGATGAAATTATTACATGATGAATTAATGAATAATAACACATTTCTGATGTTCCTTTAATGTCTATGGCTTCTGATCTCCATATATCATTAGCTCATAAAATATTTCTTCTTTTATCTTTTACTGCATCTTTATAGATACATTCATCACCATGAATGTGCTGGACTCATGTTCAGCTCACAGCATTTATTCTCTTTAAATTGCTCTTTTAATTGTTCTTTCATGTTTTATCACCAGTGAGTGAGTTTAGTCAGAATTTATTAAATTAGTCAGAGTTATTACTGTTATCTGTTTAGCTTTAATTACACCTGAGCTGTGTGTGTGTGTGTGTGTGTGTGTGTGTGTGTGTGTGTGTGTGTGTGTGTGTGTGTGTGTGTGTGTGTGTGTGTGTATCCTTGACTAGATAGTCCTTGATAAAGTTGTTCATAAACACAATTTCCCAACTGTAAACTAATAAAATAAAATAATAATAATAATAATGTATTTGTTAATATTATAATAATAGTTACAATATAATATAATATAGATTTTTTTATTTATACATAGTGAAAATGTTTTTCATTAACATTCATATCTTATTATATTTGATTTAATTTATTTATTTGTTTTCGATCTCCATATTTGAGATTTGTTTTTAAAAGTAATAAGTTGATTTTTTTTGGCCTTCACACTCGTTCATGTATGACATCGCAGTAATCATGTTGTAGTTAAACTAAAGGAATTAAAAACATAAATAAAAGGCAAGGCCATTGTAAAAGGAGGAGGCACTGAGTGATGCTTTAATCAAAGCCATGCAGTTTGGCATCTTGGCTCCATATAAAGTATTGATCTCTATGAAAAGCCCAGGTAAAGGGGAATGACAGAGGGCCAAGTACACAGCTCAGGACCTGCAGCTCTGTGGACGGACTCATTTTTTTAAAAAACTGTGTCAGACACGAGGAAATAGAGGGATGTTCTTTTAGAAGTCTAACATCTAAACATCGGGTTAATTGTTCACTGAAGTGCAGATCGAAGTGACAACGCAATGGCAAAGAAAGAGTGTGTACAACATCAATTAAAATGTTAATATACTGTATAGACACCTTCGTAAAAAAGTCTGTCTGTCTGTCTGTCTGTCTGTCTGTCTGTCTATCTATCTATCTATCTATCTATCTATCTATCTATCTATCTATCTATCCATCTATCCATCCATCCATCCATCCATTCATCCATCCATCCCAATAGTTTTTCCGGCTTCCGGGCCGCTGTCATTACGAGAGCGGCCTCTAGAGGTGAATCACCAATGCTATGTGCCATTTGTTTTTACACGAGACTGCACGCTGCACGAAGAGCGCTATATTATATTTATTATTTATTATTTAATAATTAAATAATTCAATTTTTAGTTAATATATTCATCCATTTTAAAAACGGTTAATTAATGGGTTATCGGTGAGTACGATTCAACCCAGCTATCGGTAAAATCCACTATTGTCAACCTCTAGTTATTAATGTAGCCTAATTATTTATCAGATTCATACACCAACCACATGCATAATTAATTCATGTTCATAGCAATAAATATTTAAAAAATGATAGTAATAATGCTCTTTTAAGTGTAAGTGATATATCTCTTGAAAAGTGATGCTCAAGTGTCTGTGGGGTGAAGAACAAAATAATAAACTAATGTTGCTTTAGTAAGCAAAATAAATAGATATAAAATCATAATAAAATCTCTACAATAGTACTGGTAGTCACTTCGGCCCGTGCCAATTTCATTACAGACCGACTCCCATTAAAGAAAGGAACAGTGATGTGGCCCCTTACAGAAAAAAGTTTTGGGACCCCTGTGTTAATTTACTGAATTCCCCCATTTAGCCTATTTGGGTTCTATTATTTTTTTCTGCCTATCATTCACATTCTCTGCCCTCTTTCTCTCTCTCTCTCTCTCTCTCTCTCTCTCTCTCTCTCTCTCTCTCTCTCTCTCTCTCTCTCTCCCTCTCCCTCTCTCAGCACTGAGGCTCTTCAGGGTCGTCGGTCGGTAATTAGTTTTGCTGTAATGGCCGCTGGGCAGGTCAGAGGGATTCCAGTAATCTCTGTATCTGCTCGCGTTTAGCTCGCCTCTTACCGGTAATCTCACAAACCCATCTACAGCTAGTGCTTTAGAGCACAGCGGGATGACAGCTAGTGATAATGACCTCGCTTTCTTTCACACACACACACACACACACACACACACACACACACACACACACACACACACACCAAAAAAAAAATTTTTAAGAAAAAATGCCCTTTATAACATTAATAAATATTGCATAAATATTTGATGAAGTAATTATTGAGGGCTTTTATATTTATAATTTTAGATTTGATGTATTATAAATTGGTTGTATATACAGTAAGACTTAGATTTATATTTTATTTGTAAAAGGCAAAGGAACATTTTTAAAATCCCACTAAAATAGGATGCCTAATTAGTTTGATTCCACGAGTTTTGGGACTTGAGGAGGTGAAGTGTAGTGTTTTTTGCACCAGTATGATGAATTTGGGTTTTGTTTGAAATAGAAGATGATGAAGAACAAACACATTTATATTGTGTTTAAATATCAAGAAGGTAAAAATGAATAAAGATCTGGTCACAAGATGATGCCTGAAATAGCTTTTTTACACTAATAGAGTGCACAGTGACCGCTAAGTCGTATGTTCTAGACATTTCGGTATTATAATGATGATTATTACACACACTTTTCTCACAGCTTCTGAGTTTTTATGACTTTCCTCTCAATGTCTATAACCATTAAGTGAAGGTGAGAAGGAATGTTAAAAAAACGCCACGTTCTCGCAGTGCTCAGTGCTCTCTGGACTCAGAGCCTCGTTAGGAGGCTGAAATTATCTTCAATTAGTGTGTAATTAGAGGCAGGCGGAAGTCCATCCTCCACAGGTGCTGACATTGAACAGGCTCATTAATATCACACACACAGCTCAGTGCGAGAGACGAGATCAAAGAGAACCTAATTGAAGTTAGCTTAGCATCATGACGAGGGATAATTGGGAAGGGGATGAAGACAAATCCACGAATATTTAATTGAGTCTTCAGTCGGAAAACAGGAGGACGTTCGAGTGAGAGGCTGCGGATATAAATAACTCTACTGATGTGTTTATTAAAACCCTCCCTATGATCTTATTTAAGTAAGATTTTGTGTCCAGTGTGTGTGTGTGTGTGTGTGTGTGTGTGTGTGTGTGTGTGTGTGTGTGTGTGTGTGTGCACAAACACTGAAACACTGTGGAAAGGAACAAATAGTTTCTCCTCACTCCAAATGCATGAGTTTATTAGGCAGTAGAAGTTTGTGAGTGACAGACATGCTGTCCAATCAGTAACGAGTTGGTGCTATAGGGACCGCCCCTTTATGTTTTAATTCATGTCTATGTTTTTGTGCAGAATATTTGGATTTAATTTTTTGGTGTTTTGTTTTGTATTTCGTTTTAGTTTTGTTTGTGTTGTGTATTTGGTTTTGTTTAGTTTTTTCATTTTTTTCTATAAATTGTTTTTGTTGTGTATTTGCTTTTGTTGTTACAACTCTGTGCTCTAATACACAACTTTGTGCTTTAATACAAAACTCTGTGCTCTGATACACAACTCGGCGCTCTGATACACAACTCTGTGCTCTGATACACAACTCGGCGCTCTGATACACAACTCTGTGCTCTGATACACAACTCGGCGCTCTGATACAAAACTCTGTGCTCTGATACACAACTCGGCGCTCTGATACACAACTCTGTGCTCTGATACACAACTCGGCGCTCTGATACACAACTCTGCGCTCTGATACACAACTCGGCGCTCTGATACACAACTCGGCGCTCTGATACACAACTCTGCGCTCTGATACACAACTCGGCGCTCTGATACACAACTCGGCGCTCTGATACACAACTCTGCGCTCTGATACACAACTCGGCGCTCTGATACACAACTCGGCGCTCTGATACACAACTCGGCGCTCTGATACACAACTCGGCGCTCTGATACACAACTCCGCGCTCTGATACACAACTCGGCGCTCTGATACACAACTCGGCGCTCTGATACACAACTCGGCGCTCTGATACAAAACTCGGCGCCCTGATACACAACTCGGCGCTCTGATACACAACTCGGCGCTCTGATACACAACTCGGCGCTCTGATACAAAACTCGGCGCTCTGATACACAACTCGGCGCTCTGATACACAACTCTGTGTCCTAAATGAAAACACCACAGACAGTTGAATCACAGCTCTTAATTAAGCGATGAAATCAGTTCTGTGTGAAACATTAATGCAAAGTTTTTACTATTTACCATTTTGGTTTCACAAACAAGAAGCAGGAGGCATCAGGGGTTTAAAGACACTCAGAAAGAGAGAGAAAGAAGAAGCACTCAACCGTGACACTGTGTTAATTATAGAACTTAATTAAACAACTGTAAAGACACGACCTTCAACCAGGTTCTCAAGGTTAACCCTCAGGGATTTTAAAGATGGAGGGGAAATAAGGTAAAGGACAAGAGAAAGAACTGAGCACACACACACACACACACACACACACACACACACACACACACACACACACACACACACAACACACACACACACACACACAGAGCTCCTAGTATTGAGATAACGGAGTCTCAATTTCTCCATTCTCCTGTCTCTTTCGACTCTATTCATCTCTACGACCGCGACTCTGACCTTCTGACCCGACTAGAGGTGAAACTATTGAGACTGAGCGCAAGCGAAATCAAAATAAACAGAGAAAACATAAAAATAAAAATGAAGGACAGATAAAGATTTGAGTAGAATAAAACGAGAAAAAAAAAAAAAAAAAAAAAAGAAGGAAAAATAACACACAAAAGCTGTCAGGCTGCAGCTCCAGAAGCTTGTTCAGAATGAATCACTTCCACAAAGGCCAGACCACAGAACGTCTAGTAGATGCACTTAAAGCAAGGCTCAGTGCTCGGAGAACACCCTGAGCGACAATGTTACAGCACTTCATCAGGAACATACCATCTGTCTGGGTAACATCTGAGCAGTAAAGTGGGGTCACGAGATGAAGTCTTTAAAATGTGCAGTTAGAAAGATTTACTTTCGTGGCCACAAATCCTCTGTTCGAAGCTTTCTAGTAAATCTAAACTACAAAACTAAAACAACGTCAGCCACCATCAGGCTGCAGGTCAACCTGGAGCTGGAGGTCTCCTACTTCTGCTTGTCCATGTCATACAACTTTGAGCAGGATCCATACAACTCTGAAAAACACAAAGAGTGAAACTACAGAAGCAGAGGAGACCTGCTCTTTTCCCAGGCATAAAGCTCTTCTACAGATAAAAGATAGAAGGTTGCATGGATCGAGCTGAGCAGATAAAAAAAATCACCTAAGCAGCGTGAAAGAAGGTTAAAAAAAATGTAAAAAATGTAGAGACCATAGTTTTCTGTTGCATGTTTAGTAGGTTGTAAACCACATTTCTACATTTCAAGGAAATTTTCTGCAGGACATCAAGTAATCATGCGTTTAGAGACAAAAAACTAAATTCTTTTCATCTACTAGTAAATTTAAATTATGTACAAGCTTCAAAACCCAAATCACGCATTCAGTCTTGATGTGTATGAAAGGAGCAGATCTTATCAGACCTCAGGTGGTCTGACTACAATGAAGTTCTTTAACCGACATTATATACTGCATCAGGTAACTAACAAACCTCAGCATCTCCTGAACGTGAATAATGACCTCCATTACTTTGGATGCACCATGAAATTTTCCCTTCACCTGAACTAGGAGACCCAAACCTATTTCAAGCCAGCTCCATGAAGATCTGCATTACATGGGTCGGAAGTGTGTGGAAGATCTCCTGCTGTAGAGCTCCGACCCTATTGAGATGAATGTGAACGCTGACTGCACCCCAGGCCTCCTCACATCACCTGCCTGACTTTACTAACGCCCTTATGGCTGAATGAATCTCCACAAAATCTAGTGAAACATCTTCTCAGAAGAGTGGAGCTCATTATGACAGAAAATGGGGACTGAATGTGGAATGGGCCATTCAAAAAGAAGCACAATCCAATCTTATAATCAGATGTCTACAAATTTTTGGACCATATAGAGAATCTCCACATCCATTAGCAAAACATTAACAATGTAGATAAACAGTATTTACAGTATTTACAGTCATGTGACTCGGCAGCTGAACAATCATAGATGTAACCAGCATCTACTTTGAAAACATCTCATTTAACCGATATAGCAACAGTCAGTAATTTTAGACCCACAAAATGATATTTCTAGGGTGAATGGGACTAAAATCTAGCAGTGTGCTCCGTGCAGATGTCACGGCATCATTACCAGACCTGCACGATATCACCTCAGACCATCAGGTAAGTCACGAAGGTCCAACAGTAATCAGTTCCTCCAAAAAGTATTGAGCTCACTGTCATCGTCTAATCGTGATGTGCTTCTGGACATCACACCAGGCATCTCCACACCTCCAAATCCATAAACACTCATCCTGATATGCTGAAATCCCCAACTTCTTCATCCGTCCAGCTGTTGATTGATTTTCTCCAAATCTCCAAACAGACCCTGGAGCTGGGTATCTGGAAATCGATCCCAGAAGGAGATCTTGGATGAAATTGAAATTGACGACGTGTTGATTCGCGGTGCAGAGGATCAATGAAGGAGTGTCTCAGATTAATTATTAAATTAATAGGTTGCTGAGGAGAAAAGTGATGAAGATCATCAGGGACAATGCTCCTCCTCGCCACCTCTGGGGTTAGGAGCAGGTGGTAATGAGGTTTTTAGTGCTCTTCTGTTGAGAGGACAGGAATCAGTACACTTCATTTAGAACATTTAAACACACTGTTTTACATAGAACCTTAGAATAAAAAAAGATCTGTGTGGTTTTTCACTCAGAGGAAATTCAGATTGATGAGAAGATCTTTATTCGTCTCTCTGCTGGAAACACGGTGTTTCCCTGCCGCAGTAACTTCAAGTTCATTTTTACTACAAATATATTAAGTACCAAAACCCTAATGTTAGACTCCTGAAAGGTTCCTTGGTTATTGTAAGTCACTAAAAAGCTACTGTGTTCCTCAAAGCATTCCAGACTCACTGAAACATTTCTGTCTCACAAAGAAACATTTCTGGGTTACTGAAAAAAATCTGTGTCTTTGATAAAGTTCTACAGAAAGTCCAAAGAAATATGAGAAACTCAGTAAGCAGTTCAAAGGAGTGGAAAACTGTACCCTCACGCCAGGTTCTAGTGCTCAAGAAGAAAATAGCGAACAATCACTTGGACTCACACTTAACGAGTTTATACACACTCACACACACACACACACACACACACACACACACACACACACACACACACACACACACACACGCACACACACACTTCAAAGAGAGTTTTTTAAGGTTTTTTAAAGGTTATTTTAAAATTATTTAAGAGTTATTTGAAGTTTGTTGGGTGATTAAGGGTTAATTGCTTTCTGAAATAGTTTGACATGAAGTCCTGGATGAAGCATGTTGTAAATGTTTAAAGTAAAAATGAACAACAGGAACAATCGCAGACAGATTTGGGACACTGTGGGATGAAAAGAGTCTCTGTGGAGGGTGGACAGTTTGGGGACAGAAAATAACCTGGGGGGAGGAGAAAGTGTGTGTGTGTATGTGTGTGTGTGTGTGTGTGTGTGTGTGTGTGTAAGAGAGAGAGAGAGAGAGAGAGAGAGAGAAAGAGAGAGAGAGAGATTACTGTAGAAGACACTGCGGCTCTGTACAGAAAAAAATTCAGTGTCAGGTCTTTTCCTTTCTCATGCCTGTATTTTCCCTCTCTCTCTCTCTCTCTCTCTCTCTCTCTCTCTCTCTCTCTCTCTGAATATGAAGTGATAGCAAAATGCTAAGAATATAAGATTTACTTTAAAAATATTGTGTGTAGAGCAACAAATATACACACACAGTGTCTTTAATTTAGTTTAAAGCTACAATATAAAATAAAAGGGGTATAATAATAATAATATAATACCAAAAATACACTATTAAATTCTTTCATTAAATGTATAAATATCACTAATTATTAAGTTATAGTGATATTATTAAGTGATATTTATTAAGTATTTAATGTTCGTAGAAGAATATGTCGAAATTCTACACTACTACCAAAATATAGTATAATTGGAATTGAATTTAAAATAAAAGTAAACTTAGAAGAAAAATAAATATAAATGAAAATTAGCTGAAATATATATATATATATAGACATGCTGTTAAATTTATGTACATTTTTATTATTGTGAAATTTTTATAATGATTCTGTTATCTATTTATATATATATATAAAATTTATTAGGAATATACACTACTGTATTTTCTACCCATATTTATTCTGTATATACTGTATCATGAATTATATACTGTATATTTATATTATCACTACTTACCTACTGCACCTTCTGTATATTAATCAGTCTCCCCCTGTACACATGGACCCATACCCTCATTTAACATACTGCTGTTTACTGTAAATAGGCCACTTGTGCACTTCTGGTCAGATGTTACTGCATTTTTATTGGTTCTGTACCTGAACTTTGCACAATGACAAAGTTAGATCTAATCTAATATTTGGATTATAAATACAGACTGAGGTGGAAAGAGTAATAAAATAATATACTGTTACTTAATAAACATTTTCCTTAAGTACAAGTAAAGTTACAGTCGAAAAATCTACTCAAGTTAAAGAATAAAGTGACATTTATCATTTACTGAGTTACTTTTTCTAACAGTCCATGACTGTGACTGTTAGACTTTTAACTTTTGATTCGACGGCATTTTGCTTTCAGCTGGGTTTCATCACTGGCATCTGTCTTACCCGTTTAGTGCATTTATTCTCCCACCAATCAATCAATCAATCAATCAATCAGTTTCCAGGCCGCAGTTTTGTTCTTCTTGCAATATTTGTATTTATTTATATTTTTTCACTCACTAACAAATATGATTTAAAATGTAGTTAAGTACAAAACTTCAAACTAAACATACGTAAGTAACAGTGAAATTATAGATTTTAAAAAGTAGAAGTGCACAAAAAACTACTCAATTACAGTAACGGGAGTAAATGAACCTCTGAATATCGTGTAGTTTTATTATATAAAATATATATAATAATTAATGATGTATTATTCTCCACATTCATATACTACTATATTATACATATATATTTATTATATAATTATTATTATTATGTAATTATTATATTTGTATTATACATGTTAAAATAGAAATATGTTCATGTTTAGAATTTATCATATAAATATCTATTTTCAGTAGGAACGATAAAAAAAAAATGAAGACTGCAGAAATAAACATTTAAAGAGTCAGACACTGTGTGTGGTTCTGTTTTAGTGAAATAAACTTCTCCCATTAGGAGTCTCCACAGCAGATCATCCTTCTCCACCCCTCTGTCCTCTACACCTGCCTCTTTTACACCAACTACCCGCATGTCTTCCCACACCACATCCATAAACCTCCTCCTTGTTCTTCCTCTTTTCCTCCTTTCTTGTGGCTCCATCCTCAGCATTCTTCTACACAGGTGCTTTCAAGAAGGAAATGATGGAATAAAAGGAGGAGGAGGAGGAGGAGGAGGAGGAAGTGCGTGATGAGGATGTCATGCAGTGTTCATTTTTACTATTGTGGTTTCTAAGAAATGCAGGTTTTCAATAATTTCACCTTGTCATGACTATGGAACGATTCTCTCCACGCTACATTAACCCTTTCGTTCTGCCACGTGTCCCGGAGAGAAAACGAAGGAGCACCTGGGCGTCACACTGGGCATCTAACAGAGCAAAAAAAATAAAAATCATCCTCAACCATGCAGCAACCAAACGCTCACTGTGTGACAGATCTAATGCAGTGTGGTGTTGGGAGGGGAAGCCAATCAGCTCGATTATAAAGATGACATCACCATCTGACCAGCCGTGTGTGTGTGTGTGTGTGTGTGTGTGTGTGTGTGTGTGTGTGTGTGTGTGTGTGTGTGTGTGTGTGTGTGTGTGTTTGTGTGTTGCTTGGAGCTTACTCATGTGCATTATTTTAAAGCCATGTATCACTGCACAATATTCCCAGTAATGTTAATGTGTCATCCCAATGTGTCGTCCCTCACACAGCTTCTGTCCCACTTCCACAATTCCATGATGTCATACAGAATGGGTTATGATGTAAAAAAAAATATGCAAATGATTTTTCTCCCATAAATAGCAGATTGTCTTATTTTCCATATCTTCCTTTACAAGCAGGAATCATCTCTTCATTTCTTCTGTGTGGTTTGAACGTAAGATTTTAAGATTTATTTAAAAACAGACCTTATAAAAAATGTATATAAAATTAGACTAAATCTACGACTTTTACTTGAGTAATACATTTAATAAATGATGATTCTATTCAGTGTGGTACAAATTCGTCCTGAAACTTTACTGAAAGGGAATCGATCAGTTTTGAGTTGACGGCATGAACCTCCCCAGATTCTTGTTAGACAGAAACACACACAGTCTTCATACATAATGTATAAGTGTTGAGTAGTAGACACGCGTTTGTGCGTGCGTGCGTGCGTGTGTGCGTGCGTGTGTGTGTGTGTGTGTGTGTGTTTTGCTGGAAGGTAAAATAAAGTGCAGCATTTCAAACAAGTGATATACCTGACAGGAAACAGACTGCTCTATTAGACACACACACACACACACACACACACAATTTATAGTCTCTGCTTGTCTCATTCATACTGACCCTCCGCCTTATAAACTACACACTTTTGTTTCTCACCAGTGATTCCGGTTGCTGTTCCAGACAGAAAAAACACACACACACATTCTCAAACACCCCCACCCACACACACACACACACACACACACACACACACACACAACCACACACACACACACAAGTCAAGTTTATTTCTATAGCGCTTTTCACAACAGACATTGTCGCAAATTTATTACACAAATGTATTTCCTTCATTATTACAGTCTCATTCAAACCGTTTTGACTTTAAAATCATTCACATTAATAAAAAGACACTTTGTGAAATGAACAGGAAACAGGAAGTCGCCTGAGAGTCATTAGGAACTGCTAATTTGCCACCAGGGACCATTAAACTACTAACCATTAAACTACCTGCAGGAAGCTCTAATCCACCATTAGTAACTGCTAAACTACCATTAAGACATTAAGAACCGCTAAAATACTATCAGAAACCACTAAAGTACCATTAGAAACCAACAATCTATCATTAGTAACTGCTACACTACCATTAGGAACCGCTAAACTGTCCTTGATAGTACATTGTCTATTGAAAGCATGTGATCAATATTACTCGTTCTGCATATCTCCATCTTCAGAACATCACACATCTGTTTCTTCCTCACATCCAGTTCCACAGCTATTCTTGCACATGTTCTAGTTACCTCACGTATTGACTATTCTAACTGACTTCTGCTTGGGTTTCCTCACAAACTCCATCATAAACTTTAATTGGTCCAGATCTCAGCTGCCTGTATAAGGTAATTACTAGAACCACCTCCATCGAGCAGATCTCCCCTGTTCTTTATCATCTACACTGGCTTCCTGTTCAATTTCAAATAGAGTCAAAGCTTCTGCTTCTCACTTTTAAAGCTCTTCATAATCACGCACCCTCATACGTCTCTGACTTGCTTCATACCTACACCCCAAAGCGCACTCTCAGATCCTCCTCATCTGTTTCCCTCACTGTACCTTCTGACTGTTTAGTCACTATGGGTTTTGGGGAATGTAGCTGGGCTGCTCCTCATCTGTTAGATTTACTTTTCTCGTTCCTTTGAACAGTTAAACAGCTGTTTGTTGTTTGATTTCATGATTTCACTGTACAGTGTCCTTAAGTGCTTTGAAATGCACCTTTAAATAAAATGTATTATTATTATTATTATTAATGGATTAATGGACAGTGGCATTGAGTAAAAGACAGGAGGTGGAGCTGGAGGTAGCAGAGCTAAAGATGTTGAGATGTTCGTTGGGAGTGATGACGATGGACAGGATTAGAAATAAGTTTATTAGAGGGACAGCACATGTAGGACGTTTTGGAGACAAGGAGAGGGAGGTGAGATTGAGATGGTTTGGACATGTGCAGAGGAGGGACATGAGTTATATTGGTAGAAGAATGCTGAGGATGGAGACACCAGGAAGGAGGAAGATCAAGGAGGAGGTTTATGGATGTGGTGAAGGAAGACATGCAGGTAGTTGGTGTGAAAGAGGCGGATGTAGAGGACAGAGGGGTATGGAGACGGATGATCTGCTGTGGCAACCCCTAATGGAAGCAGCCGAAAGAAGAAGAAGAAGAATAAACTGCTACTAGCAACAGCTAAACTATCACTAGGAACCACTAAAGTACTATTAGAAACCATTAAACTACCATTAGGGACAACCAGTCTAGATTAGTAACTGCTAAACTTCCATTAGCAGCCATTTAACTACTAACAGGAACTACTCAAATATAATCAAGAACCACTTAACTACCAGCAGGACTAAAAAACTGTTGCATTATGGGCCATGAGAGATGTATTAATCCTTCATTAGAGACATCCTACAAAAAACAAACTATATATATATATATATATATACACACACACACACACACACACACACATATCGAAGTGTGTGTGTGTTTAAACCCAACAGAATCATATTGTCAGTGATGAGAGTTTCTGTGATTTGCTCCTCAGACCTTCTGCTCCGTCTCATCTGTTTCTTCTCCAGCCCCATGTGGTCCACTTGACATTTCAGACGTCCTCTTTTTATTTCACAAATGACCTTTTGACGACGTTCATGTGCTTTTCCCCCGTTAGGACATCTTTCATGTTCGTTTGCGGTCTTTAAATTATAAATTACAGTCAAATTTTCACCTTTTCCTTCTTTCGCACTGTTGCGCTGATCGATATGTTTTAGAGCCGAAGCACCATTTAGTTCTATTTATGCCAAAGTGTAGTCGATTCTTCTCCGGAGTTCCAGAACACGAGGAAATAGATAAATACGTTTTATATGAAATGGAAAAACAGCGCAATATAAATGATAGTTTAACACACACACACACACACACACACACACACACACACACACACACACACACTTATCTTAAACATTATAATTAACCTCGAATTCCATTGCTAATGCTGTGTGTGTGTGTGTGTGTGTGTGTGTGTGTGTGTGTGTGTGTGTGTGTGTGTGTGTGTGTGTGTGTGTATGTGTTACAGTTCCTTCGTTTGTTTGTTCACTTTATTTACTCCTGTTCTTCCTTTGTAAACAAAGCGAGATGTGCTAGCTCAGATGTCAGCTCGGTTGGAGGAGTTTTAATGAACTCGCTATCAGCTCCGCCTCCGGGGAACACTTGTTTGGAAATAATTATCTGTTACAGCCAGTAAACTAAGCTTACACAAAGCATTAGCCCGAAAGGGGAAACACGAAGGCCGTTAGCGACGAAGCTGCGATCCGTCACTTAAACGAGAGGCGTTTCATTCATCTTCAGAGAACATGTCGGACAATTACTCAAGCACTAGTTTCCTGCCTAAAGATTTGCAAAGCTCATTGATTACTGCTGCTTGTGACAGATCACCTGCTAGCACGGGTTCCCCGGGAGCGAGACGCCAACCAATTCAAAGCTACGCAACACAGGGAGACGATCAGCCTCGAAATAAGAAGTGTTTTCTTCTTTTTTTAAACAAAGGCCACTGGGGAACAAACGAACAGCTTGACATTAGCATGTATGCTAGCAGGCTGGTATTCATGATGCAACCGAGTACCAATGGATTCCCTGACGGTTCAGATTCCTCCAATACGCTGTTCCTGGTTTCGGTCCAGAACTCTCGTGGCCTACTGAGCCGCACGGATTAGCATTTAGTAGTTTAGGATCCGAGTCAGGAGGGAAAAGGCTTGCTGGAATGACAGCTAAACAAAGCAAAGAGGGAGATAAAAACCAGGTTCCAGACTATTTGTGCAGCACAAAGTGACGGATCTGTGTTTGCCACCGCTACTTAATAGACCTCAGGGGTAACAAGGTGATTTAAGACACAAGGGCTACGTCGCCAAGAGCGGGACATAAATTTACCTTGTCGCACTTAAGGCAAGGACACGGGATGGACTAAGCGGAAAAGTGAAAGAAGACAGAGGATGGAAACGAGGCGAAAACCTTAAGTAGACATCTACATGCTTTAATCTAACGCTCTACATCAGGGCTCCCCAAACTACGGCCCCCACATTCAGAACGGCCCTCTGAGACATATTTAGACATTTTTTATTTGTAAATATACAGTATGTTTTATTAGTATCATATCTGTATTTGATAATCAATTTTAATGTCCCTTAGTTATTAAAAAAGGTCGAGGCACTGATAGTTGATCTCTGGAACTATCGACTATCTGCAAAAATCCTTCCCGGTAGTTTTTCCTGCTTCCAGTCCGCTGTCGTTATGAGTGCGGCCTCTAGAGGCGAATCACTGACGCCACGTGCTGCTTGTTTTTACACGTGAGATCGCACGCTGCACGGAGAGCGCTGTTATATTCATTATTTAATTAATATATTTATTTTTATTTACTTTAGCTGTTTTCATGATTTAGTAAAGTTTTTTTTTGTAATAAAGTTAATTTAAAAGGAGTTTTATGTTTGTTTATTTGAATCCAGTGTTCATTTTAAAAACTATTGGATGGTTAATTGTTTATCAGCGAGTGCGATTCAACACAGCTATCGCTAACGGTAAAATCCAGTATCGCTCGGCCTCTAGTTATTAACGTTGCCTTATTATTTATTATATTTACCCACTAACCACATGCATAAGTAAATGTTTTGATTTAAATAGCAATACATATTTTAAAAAATTCAGTATGAAAAGCACTAATGCTCTTATAATAAGCGATTATGTGGCAAATAATAAGCAATTATGTGGCGAATAATAAGCGATTATGTGGCGAATAATTAGCGATTGTGTGCCAATTAATAAGCGATTATGTGGCGATTAATAAGCGATTATGTGGCGAATAATTAGCGATTGTGTGGTGATTAATAAGCGATTATGTGGCGATTAATAAGCGATTATGTGGCGATTAATAAGCGATTATGTGGCGAATAATTAGCGATTGTGTGCCGATTAATAAGCGATTATGTGGCGATTAATAAGCGATTATGTGGCGAATAATTAGCGATTGTGTGCCGATTAATAAGCGATTATGTGGCGATTAATAAGCGATTGTGTGCCGCTTAATAAGCGATTATGTGGCGATTAATGAGCGATTATGTGGCGAATAATAAGCGGTTGTGTGGCGATTAATAAGCGATTATGTGGCGATTAATTAGCGATTGTGTGCCGATTAATAAGCGATTATGTGGCGATTAATAAGCGATTATGTGGCGAATAATTAGCGATTGTGTGGCGATTAATAAGCGATTATGTGGCGAATAATAAGCGGTTGTGTGCCGATTAATAAGCGATTATGTGCCGATTAATAAGCGATTATGTGGCAAAAAATAAGCGGTTGTGTGCCGATTAATAAGCATTTATGTGGCAATTATGTGCCGAATAATAAGCGATTATGTGGCGAAAAATTAGCGATTGTGTGGTGATTAATAAGCGATTATGTGCAGATTAATAAGCAATTATGTGGCCCTCACAAAAAAAAGTTTAGGGACCCCTGATCTAGACTGACCATGCCTACTTTTTAAAGATAGTTTGGGTAAATACTGCTGTTTGTTTCAGGAATAATGCCTTTAAAATAATTGCAGTTCTTTCACACAATTTCAAAATGAGTCATGAATCTATAATCAATATAAGCGGTTTATAATTGATACAATAAGTTTTTTTTGTTTTGTTTTCATTATTAAAGAAATGCAACTTTTTTATTGTTTACCAGCAAAGTCTTAAAGAGTTGACGAGATGTAACAGCAGATTGTTTTAGATTTATTTTCAGCCTTATAGAACTTAATAAATAATTGTAAAAAAAAACACACACACACACCATGCAAATAAAGGCACGTGTGTTCGAATTCCCAGGATTCCCCAGAGTTATTAAAAACCTTTATCACCTTTAATGGAATTCGGTGCATGTTCATTTCATAAAGAAAAAAAAACAGCCTTACACATTAATTTTCAAGATGCGTGAAATTAAATTAAGGCTGAAAATTTCACGACAGGACTTGCGTGTGTGTGTGTGTGTGTGTGTGTGTGTGTGTGTGTGTGTGTGTGTGTGTGTGTGCGTGCGAACGAATGAGATTGGATTGGCTACATGAAGGAAATTTTCCGCGAGTGAATACGCAGAAAATAACCTGCAGGCTAGTCATTAAAATCTTCACACAGCGGCCAATTTATTAGCCGTGTCCCCTCCCTAGCTGAGTCTAATCGCCTGTTGGCGCATTTAATAACCAAATAATGGTGTACAAGGTGATTGTAGACGGTTACCACAGTTTATTAGGACCAGCTTTAGTGGATTTGTGTCGAATAAGCGAGTAAGAGGTCCATCAATAACCAATAATCACCAACATTTTCTTCAGCGCAAATACAGAAACGTTCAGCTATAAATCACTCATGCAGACCTCCGTTTAAATAATCATTACATTGTAAATTTATATTTTTTTATATATAAAAGTGAGTGTTTCAGGAAGCAATTATAATTCAGAAAATGCAAAATGATGCATTTCACAAATTTGCATAAGCATGTATATTCATACGTTCTGGTATTTTTATTAAAAGTAAGTATAAAAATGGTTCTAGTCATTTCATTCTTATTAAAGACAGACTTTCTTTTTTATTTTCTACTGGAAAATCAATAGAGTTATAGACTTTGATGCTGCAATAATATAATGTTAATATCTTGAGTAATTATACTGGTGCAATAACATTGATAATAATAATAATAATAATAATAATAATAATAATAATAATAATAATAATAATAATAATAATAATAAATGTAACATGTGCAATAACCTGTATAACTATCATTGTTGTCTAAATTTCTTTGCATCTGTTTCACTGCTGATACACATTTCATTTCACTTAATATGAATATTTTATATGACATTTTCTTTATTTTATTTTGCTTTAATCTTCACTATAATTTTACTCTGAACAACTGCGACCCAACAATTTCCCAAGGGGTTTAATAAAGTATTCTGATTCTGAAAAAAACTTATTCAACCATGAAATATTTAACATAAAGTATCCATAATAATGTAGAATACCATGTAGAGGGAGTGACACCGCAGAGAAAAAATTGTGTTTTTTTTAATTAAAGGTGGAAATTAGCATCGCTTCTTCTTTTAGATGCTTCAGAATTTAAGTTAAGAGTTCTGTTATTGAAAAGAAGTTATAATCGTGCTGCTGATGTCACTCACTGTGGTATAATAACAGCTTTCAACTTGGAGTTGGAATTTTACCTGTTGAACACATGAGTGGCGTGACCTCACACACACGTAGCAGAACATAGCAGTGGCATTATCCTGATTTGTTTTCCGTATTTGTTACAAAATAAGCAGATAATCACTGATAGCATAACATCAGGCTAAAATAACGTATTTTAAAAAATGTTAAAAGAAAAAAAAAAAAATCAGTGATACCGAGCAATAAGACCAAAGAACAGGACACAATCAAAAGACGAAAATCCTCTCAAAGTGAAACATACGACAGCAGAACACATCAGAGGAGTAAACTGATAATACAATGGGTGGAGATACAGTGGGACCTGAACCACAACAAGGGCAACAACAACCAAAAGTAGAAATATAAGGTGTAGCAGGAGAACAGTAAATGTTGGAATGACCCTGAGATATCGGCGTCTGTTTGGAACCAGTGCAGCTCATTTTAAACCCCTTGCCATTAGTTATAATGGAGCGATGGAGTGGTACACAGCAAGCGTTCACTGGGAGATGAAGGGCAGGAAAAAAGGTGAGAATTGGGTAGAGTTAAGGAGCTTTCTGTTCTGTTTCCTCAGTGGAAAACGTTCCCGATCCGTCTCCCTGTCGCTATTAGTGCCAAAGAGACCAACAAAGAGACGGGACAAATAAACGACAACGACGAGCGCCTCGCTACGCCGTCAGCATTAGTGTTAATAAACAGAGCAATGTAAAGCTACAGGACGGAAATAAAAAGATGAAACAGGAGGAGGTGTGGAGGAGGAGAGATAGAGATGAGACTGAGATAGAAGAGGAAAAAGTGCTGTAGTAAGGAGGTCAGCGTGATGAATGTGTGTGTCTCACAGGGGGAAATGTGGGGGACGTGGTGGGACGTTGGGGAAAGTAGGGGAAACTAGAGGAAAGTGGGGAAAGTAGGGGAATGTGGGGGTCATGGGGAACATAGCAAAACCTGTGAGTGTGGAGCGTGAAGGACCTGAGGTATGGAGAGGACACGGGGAACGTAGAGGAATGTGGGGAACGTAGAGGAATGTGGGACACGTGAGGGACATGGGGAAATTAGGGGACATGGGAGAATGTAGGGGGACGTAGGGAAAGCAGAAGGACTTGAGGGAACATGAGGAGGAACTTGTATTTGTTTGTGTGCACTTAATATTTTTATCCGTTTATAGTTACATTTTTTTTTTTAAACAGTTCTTAAATTGTTTATTTTGTGTGTGTATGTGTGTGTGTGTGTGTGTGTGTGTGTGTGTGTGTGTGTGTGTGTGTGTGTGTGTGTGTTTTATGTGTGTGTGTGTGTGTGTGTGTGTGTGTGTGTGTGTGTGTGTGTGTGAGTGAGAGAGAGAGAGAGAGAGAGAGAGAGAGAGAGAGAGAGAGAGAGAGAGAGAGAGAGAGAGAGAGAGACACTTAATGGAAGTAGTGATGGAACCCACAGTTTTGCTTTGATTGCCAATGTATGTGTGTGTGTGTGTGTGTGTGTGTGTGTGTGTGTGTGTGTGTGTGTGTGTGTGTGTGTGTGTGTGTGTGTGTGAGATTGAGAGAGAAAAAGATTGAACGTGTGGATAAACGCTTGTTGGTTTTTCTTCTACTTGATTGCGATGCCGATGGAACCCACAGACTTTGTGATTGACGCTGCTGGAACACACATTCCGGTGTATATATATATGTGTGTTTGTGTGTGTGTGTGTGTGTGTGTGTGTGTGTGTGTGTGTGTGTGTGTGTGTGTGAGTGTGTGTGTGTTAGTGATAGGGACACTGCATTAATGGAGCTTACACACAGAGAGTGTATCATGGTGACAGACGTCGTCACCCCCACATGCTGTCGGAGCGTAAAAGAACTCATTCACTCTGGGTGGACCCCTGGGATCAAACACACACACACACACACACACACACACGCACACACACACACACACACACACAAGCACATTTGGAAAGCAGATCACGCAACAGAGAAAAAAGCGCTCACCATCTACAGAACCATCTATAAACCCTTATGCATATAAATTACAATTTCAAACAAACACACATACACACACACACACACACACACACACACACACACACACACACACTTCGGTAAAAAAACCCACCCTCACTCAATAATATGGGCAGAGGTAAGAAAAAAACAGCTCTGTAGAAGTCCACCCTCAGTGTTAACAGCTGTACATGGTGTAAACATGCAAACCCTCATGTCCTGTTCATCATGTTCATGTTCTTGTCTGCTTAACAGAACCATACAAATTTGTGTATCTTGTTTTAGAGCAGTTACATTTTGGTGCTTTGAGTCGATTCTCTCAAACTGACCACTGGATGTTCTACATGGACCTCATGGTAAAGAGTCTCTGAGGATTTGAGAATTAGAATTGTTGATCTCCACAAAGATGCTGAGGCTGTAAGAAGATCAGTTTCACCCTGAAACTGAGTTACAGTACAGTGATCAGGGTCATAAAAAGGTTCTCCCAAGACGGGTTCCACTGGGAACAGACCTCACAAGGGTCCATCAGATAAGTCGAGACCTGGTGCTGTGCTTCCGGTGCAGAAGCTACTTTGAAACAGACGCATGAGTGCTGCAGCACTGCTTTAGAGGTTGCAGCAGAGGTTCAACACACTGCTACAAGTCGGTTTCAGAGGAGCCTCATCTGAAGCTGCTCACAAGAAAGCCTGCAAACAGTTCACTGAAGATGACCTGTCTAAAAGCATGAATAACTGGAACCATGTCCTGTGGTCTGATGAGACTGAGATAAACTTGTTTGACTCAGATGGTGTCCAGCATGTGTGGAGAAGCCCTGGTGAGGAGCACCAAGAAAATTGTGTCTTCCCTACCGTTAAGCATGGTGGTGGCAGCATCATGGTCTGGAGCTGCATGAGTGTTGCTGGTACTGGGGAGCTCCGGTTCATTGAGTAAAAATGGAGAGAGGAAGAGAGTAGCATGATGATGATGTAGATGTCAGTGCCATGTTTTAATTCTCTATCCAGACTTTTAAAATAAAAACATGGCCGATGCTCCTGTACGGTTTCCTCTTCACTCGTATGTGAATTTATTTAAAAATGATGAAATGATGAAATAGAACATAGAAACAGAGAGAGCTGTGAGATTCAGGTGTGTGTGTTATCAGTGTGTGTATTTTGTGTGTTATTGAATCTTGTTCCTGTCTGCATCACATATTCTCTTTAATCCCGGACGCTCAGAGCGTTGCTTCTCTCACAGCAAGGAATTTTCTCCCACTCTTCCCCTCCACACACTCCCACTGGGCCTCCAGTCAACTCCTTTCCTCACTAACGTCTGCCTTTACCATGTGTTACAGAGTGTGTGATTACATGACTGAATGCTTAGCACTCCCACCCACCCACACACACACACACACACACACACACACACACACACGCACACACACAAATGTACACATTTATTGGAAGATTTCACTAAAGCCCACACTTTTATGCTGTAGTGGCTTCCTACTGATATCACAGCATTATACTGAAGCCTCATTTCACATCAAATATATACTTACACACACACACACACACACACACACACACACACACACACACACACACACACACACACACACATTATTCCACTGGCATTGTGTACTAAATCAGTTGTTTTCTTTATTTCTGAGGATAAAAACAGAACTGGTCGAATACTCAGCAAGTCACCAACCAGGATCACACTGTGTGATTTGTTCGTCTAAGACAAATTTCTAGGACAAAATCCTAAAAGATTCCTATAATCCAAAGCTAAAATCTGTAGTTGTTGATTAATGGCCATTGCAATAATTTTTTTCCTCTGATTAAAAAGTTTTCCAGCAGTGTGACTGAGAACCGATAGGAACGCTGAACCTGATTACTGTAGAACGAGAACTTCAAACCACCTCAATATGAGAGAAACAATAAGAGAAACCTATTGAGTTAAAAGGAGTGTTTGTGTTTGTTTTTATTATCAAGGCACGATGTGGACGCAACCGTTTTTTTTTGCTATCATGAGCGAGAGAACGCGGGTCGGAACATGTCACGGATCGATGACGTAAAAAGTCCGTTTTGGACTGTTGTACATTTTGAGATCCTACAGCGTGACATAGGGATCAAGTGCCTACAGTCTGACAAGCAA